>JBBELK010001513.1:0-63844 GCA_037783545.1 Henricia sp. BOLD:AAB3569 | reverse complement strand
CCGGCATTTGGGACACACTTTGACCTAATTCCCGTCACAATCTGGGGTGAGTCAACGGCCGTACAAATGTACACCAGCGCAGCGCAGGGTGTCCCAACAGCCACGGTTAGGGGAATAACCACGTAGCCGAGCTCCGTTTTCCCTAAACTCTGAAAGTTCTCCGTCATTTCCCAGCGAAAATATGTCAATTTTGCATGACAAGTGCGGAATATATACAGTTTGGAGCATGCAAAATTTGAAGTTGGTTGGAAAATTCCTTGATTTCCAAATTTGCCGGCATTTGGGACACACTTTGACCTAATTCCCGTCACAATCTGGGGTGAGTCAACGGCCGTACAAATGTACACCAGCGCAGCGCAGGGTGTCCCAACAGCCACGGTTAGGGGAATAACCACGTAGCCGAGCTCCGTTTTCCCTAAACTCTGAAATTTCTCCGTCATTTCCCAGCGAAAATCTGTCAATTTTGCATGACAAGTGCGGAATATATACAGTTTGGAGCATGCAAAATTTGAAGTTGGTTGGAAAATTCCTTGATTTCCAAATTTGCCGGCATTTGGGACACACTTTGACCTAATTCCCGTCACAATCTGGGGTGAGTCAACGGCCGTACAAATGTACACCAGCGCAGCGCAGGGTGTCCCAACAGCCACGGTTAGGGGAATAACCACGTAGCCGAGCTCCGTTTTCCCTAAACTCTGAAATTTCTCCGTCATTTCCCAGCGAAAATCTGTCAATTTTGCATGACAAGTGCGGAATATATACAGTTTGGAGCATGCCAAATTTGAAGTTGGTTGGAAAATTCCTTGATTTCCAAATTTGCCAGCATTTGGGACACACTTTGACCTAATTCCCGTCACAATCTGGGCTGAGTCAACGGCCGTACAGATGTACACCAGCGTAGCGCAGGGTGTCCCAACAGCCACGGTTAGGGGAATAACCACGTAGCCGAGCTCCGTTTTCCCTAAACTCTGAAATTTCTCCGTCATTTCCCAGCGAAAATCTGTCAATTTTGCATCACAAGTGCGGAATATATACAGTTTGGAGCATGCAAAATTTGAAGTTGGTTGGAAAATTCCTTGATTTCCAAATTTGCCAGCATTTGGGACACACTTTGACCTAATTCCCGTCACAATCTGGGGTGAGTCAACGGCCGTACAAATGTACCCCAGCGCAGCGCAGGGTGTCCCAACAGCCACGGTTAGGGGAATAACCACGTAGCCGAGCTCCGTTTTCCCTAAACTCTGAAATTTCTCCGTCATTTCCCAGCGAAAATCTGTCAATTTTGCATGACAAGTGCGGAATATATACAGTTTGGAGCATGCAAAATTTGAAGTCACAATCTGGGGTGAGTCAACGGCCGTACAAATGTACACCAGCGCAGCGCAGGGTGTCCAAACAGCCACGGTTAGGGAATAACCACGTAGCCGAGCTCCGTTTTACCTAAACTCTGAAATTTCTCCGTCATTTCCCAGCGAAAATCTGTCAATTTTGCATGACAAGTGCGGAATATATACAGTTTGGAGCATGCAAAATTTGAAGTTGGTTGGAAAATTCCTTGATTTCCAAATTTGCCGGCATTTGGGACACACTTTGACCTAATTCCCGTCACAATCTGGGGTGAGTCAACGGCCGTACAAATGTACACCAGCGCAGCGCAGGGTGTCCCAACAGCCACGGTTAGGAGAATAACCACGTAGCCGAGCTCCGTTTTCCCTAAACTCTGAAATTTCTCCGTCATTTCCCAGCGAAAATCTGTCAATTTTGCATGACAAGTGCGGAATATATACAGTTTGGAGCATGCAAAATTTGAAGTTGGTTGGACAATTCCTTGATTTCCAAATTTGCCGGCATTTGGGACACACTTTGACCTAATTCCCGTCACAATCTGGGGTGAGTCAACGGCCGTACAAATGTACACCAGCGCAGCGCAGGGTGTCCCAACAGCCACGGTTAGGGGAATAACCACGTAGCCGAGCTCCGTTTTCCCTAAACTCTGAAATTTCTCCGTCATTTCCCAGCGAAAATCTGTCAATTTTGCATGACAAGTGCGGAATATATACAGTTTGGAGCATGCCAAATTTGAAGTTGGTTGGAAAATTCCTTGATTTCCAATTTGCCAGCATTTGGGACACACTTTGACCTAATTCCCGTCACAATCTGGGGTGAGTCAACGGCCGTACAGATGTACACCAGCGCAGCGCAGGGTGTCCCAACAGCCACGGTTAGGGGAATAACCACGTAGCCGAGCTCCGTTTTCCCTAAACTCTGAAATTTCTCCGTCATTTCCCAGCGAAAATCTGCCAATTTTGCATAACAAGTGCGGAATATATACAGTTTGGAGCATGCAAAATTTGAAGTTGGTTGGAAAATTCCTTGATTTCCAAATTTGCCGGCATTTGGGACACACTTTGACCTAATTCCCGTCACAATCTGGGGTGAGTCAACGGCCGTACAAATGTACCCCAGCGTAGCGCAGGGTGTCCCAACAGCCACGGTTAGGGCAATAACCACGTAGCCGAGCTCCGTTTTACCTAAACTCTGAAATTTCTCCGTCATTTCCCAGCGAAAATCTGTCAATTTTGCATCACAAGTGCGGAATATATACAGTTTGGAGCATGCAAAATTTGAAGTTGGTTGGAAAATTCCTTGATTTTCAAATTTGCCAGCATTTGGGACACACTTTGACCTAATTCCCGTCACAATCTGGGGTGAGTCAACGGCCGTACAAATGTACCCCAGCGCAGCGCAGGGTGTCCCAACAGCCACGGTTAGGGGAATAACCACGTAGCCGAGCTCCGTTTTCCCTAAACTCTGAAATTTCTCCGTCATTTCCCAGCGAAAATCTGTCAATTTTGCATGACAAGTGCGGAATATATACAGTTTGGAGCATGCAAAATTTGAAGTCACAATCTGGGGTGAGTCAACGGCCGTACAAATGTACACCAGCGCAGCGCAGGGTGTCCAAACAGCCACGGTTAGGGGAATAACCACGTAGCCGAGCTCCGTTTTACCTAAACTCTGAAATTTCTCCGTCATTTCCCAGCGAAAATCTGTCAATTTTGCATGACAAGTGCGGAATATATACAGTTTGGAGCATGCAAAATTTGAAGTTGGTTGGAAAATTCCTTGATTTCCAAATTTGCCGGCATTTGGGACACACTTTGACCTAATTCCCGTCACAATCTGGGGTGAGTCAACGGCCGTACAAATGTACACCAGCGCAGCGCAGGGTGTCCCAACAGCCACGGTTAGGGGAATAACCACGTAGCCGAGCTCCGTTTTCCCTAAACTCTGAAATTTCTCCGTCATTTCCCAGCGAAAATCTGTCAATTTTGCATGACAAGTGCGGAATATATACAGTTTGGAGCATGCAAAATTTGAAGTTGGTTGGACAATTCCTTGATTTCCAAATTTGCCGGCATTTGGGACACACTTTGACCTAATTCCCGTCACAATCTGGGTTGAGTCAACGGCCGTACAAATGTACACCAGCGCAGCGCAGGGTGTCCCAACAGCCACGTTTAGGGGAATAACCACGTAGCCGAGCTCCGTTTTCCATAAACTCTGAAATTTCTCCGTCATTTCCCAGCGAAAATATGTCAATTTTGCATGACAAGTGCGGAATATATACAGTTTGGAGCATACAAAATTTGAAGTTGGTTGGAAAATTCCTTGATTTCCAAATTTGCCGGCATTTGGGACACACTTTGACCTAATTCCCGTCACAATCTGGGGTGAGTCAACGGCCGTACAAATGTACCCCAGCGTAGCGCAGGGTGTCCCAACAGCCACGGTTAGGAGAATAACCACGTAGCCGAGCTCCGTTTTCCCTAAACTCTGAAATTTCTCCGTCATTTCCCAGCGAAAATCTGTCAATTTTGCATCACAAGTGCGGAATATATACAGTTTGGAGCATGCAAAATTTGAAGTTGGTTGGAAAATTCCTTGATTTCCAAATTTGCCAGCATTTGGGACACACTTTGACCTAATTCCCGTCACAATCTGGGGTGAGTCAACGGCCGTACAAATGTACACCAGCGCAGCGCAGGGTGTCCCAACAGCCACGGTTAGGGGAAAAACCATGTAGCCGAGCTCCGTTTTCCCTAAACTCTGAAATTTCTCCGTCATTTCCCAGCGAAAATCTGTCAATTTTGCATGACAAGTGTGGAATATATACAGTTTGGAGCATGCAAAATTTGAAGTTGGTTGGAAAATTCCTTGATTTCCAAATTTGCCAGCATTTGGGACACACTTTGACCTAATTCCCGTCACAATCTGGGGTGAGTCAACGGCCGTACAAATGTACACCAGCGCAGCGCAGGGTGTCCCAACAGCCACGGTTAGGGGAATAACCATGTAGCCGAGCTCCGTTTTCCCTAAACTCTGAAATTTCTCCGTCATTTCCCAGCGAAAATCTGTCAATTTTGCATGACAAGTGCGGAATATATACAGTTTGGAGCATGCAAAATTTGAAGTTGGTTGGACAATTCCTTGATTTCCAAATTTGCCGGCATTTGGGACACACTTTGACCTAATTCCCGTCACAATCTGGGGTGAGTCAACGGCCGTACAAATGTACACCAGCGCAGCGCAGGGTGTCCCAACAGCCACGGTTAGGGGAATAACCACGTAGCCGAGCTCCGTTTTCCCTAAACTCTGAAATTTCTCCGTCATTTCCTAGCGAAAATCTGTCAATTTTGCATGACAAGTGCGGAATATATACAGTTTGGAGCATGCAAAATTTGAAGTTGGTTGGAAAATTCCTTGATTTCCAAATTTGCCGGCATTTGGGACACACTTTGACCTAATTCCCGTCACAATCTGGGGTGAGTCAACGGCCGTACAAATGTACACTAGCGCAGCGCAGGGTGTCCCAACAGCCACGGTTAGGGGAATAACCACGTAGCCGAGCTCCGTTTTCCCTAAACTCTGAAATTTCTCCGTCATTTCCCAGCGAAAATCTGTCAATTTTGCATGACAAGTGCGGAATATATACAGTTTGGAGCATGCAAAATTTGAAGTCACAATCTGGGGTGAGTCAACGGCCGTACAAATGTACACCAGCGCAGCGCAGGGTGTCCCAACAGCCACGGTTAGGGGAATAACCACGTAGCCGAGCTCCGTTTTCCCTAAACTCTGAAATTTCTCCGTCATTTCCCAGCGAAAATCTGTCAATTTTGCATGACAAGTGCGGAATATATACAGTTTGGAGCATGCAAAATTTGAAGTTGGTTGGACAATTCCTTGATTTCCAATTTGCCGGCATTTGGGACACACTTTGACCTAATTCCCGTCACAATCTGGGGTGAGTCAACGGCCGTACAAATGTACACCAGCGCAGCGCAGGGTGTCCCAACAGCCACGTTTAGGGGAATAACCACGTAGCCGAGCTCCGTTTTCCATAAACTCTGAAATTTCTCCGTCATTTCCCAGCGAAAATATGTCAATTTTGCATGACAAGTGCGGAATATATACAGTTTGGAGCATACAAAATTTGAAGTTGGTTGGAAAATTCCTTGATTTCCAAATTTGCCGGCATTTGGGACACACTTTGACCTAATTCCCGTCACAATCTGGGGTGAGTCAACGGCCGTACAAATGTACCCCAGCGTAGCGCAGGGTGTCCCAACAGCCACGGTTAGGGGAATAACCACGTAGCCGAGCTCCGTTTTCCCTAAACTCTGAAATTTCTCCGTCATTTCCCAGCGAAAATCTGTCAATTTTGCATCACAAGTGCGGAATATATACAGTTTGGAGCATGCAAAATTTGAAGTTGGTTGGAAAATTCCTTGATTTCCAAATTTGCCAGCATTTGGGACACACTTTGACCTAATTCCCGTCACAATCTGGGGTGAGTCAACGGCCGTACAAATGTACACCAGCGCAGCGCAGGGTGTCCAACAGCCACGGTTAGGGGAAAAACCATGTAGCCGAGCTCCGTTTTCCCTAAACTCTGAAATTTCTCCGTCATTTCCCAGCGAAAATCTGTCAATTTTGCATGACAAGTGTGGAATATATACAGTTTGGAGCATGCAAAATTTGAAGTTGGTTGGAAAATTCCTTGATTTCCAAATTTGCCAGCATTTGGGACACACTTTGACCTAATTCCCGTCACAATCTGGGGTGAGTCAACGGCCGTACAAATGTACACCAGCGCAGCGCAGGGTGTCCCAACAGCCACGGTTAGGGGAATAACCATGTAGCCGAGCTCCGTTTTCCCTAAACTCTGAAATTTCTCCGTCATTTCCCAGCGAAAATCTGTCAATTTTGCATGACAAGTGCGGAATATATACAGTTTGGAGCATGCAAAATTTGAAGTTGGTTGGACAATTCCTTGATTTCCAAATTTGCCGGCATTTGGGACACACTTTGACCTAATTCCCGTCACAATCTGGGGTGAGTCAACGGCCGTACAAATGTACACCAGCGCAGCGCAGGGTGTCCCAACAGCCACGGTTAGGGGAATAACCACGTAGCCGAGCTCCGTTTTCCCTAAACTCTGAAATTTCTCCGTCATTTCCTAGCGAAAATCTGTCAATTTTGCATGACAAGTGCGGAATATATACAGTTTGGAGCATGCAAAATTTGAAGTTGGTTGGAAAATTCCTTGATTTCCAAATTTGCCGGCATTTGAGACACACTTTGACCTAATTCCCGTCACAATCTGGGGTGAGTCAACGGCCGTACAAATGTACACCAGCGCAGCGCAGGGTGTCCCAACAGCCACGGTTAGGGGAATAACCACGTAGCCGAGCTCCGTTTTCCCTAAACTCTGAAATTTCTCCGTCATTTCCCAGCGAAAATCTGTCAATTTTGCATGACAAGTGCGGAATATATACAGTTTGGAGCATGCAAAATTTGAAGTCACAATCTGGGGTGAGTCAACGGCCGTACAAATGTACACCAGCGCAGCGCAGGGTGTCCAAACAGCCACGGTTAGGGGAATAACCACGTAGCCGAGCTCCGTTTTACCTAAACTCTGAAATTTCTCCGTCATTTCCCAGCGAAAATCTGTCAATTTTGCATGACAAGTGCGGAATATATACAGTTTGGAGCATGCAAAATTTGAAGTTGGTTGGAAAATTCCTTGATTTCCAAATTTGCCGGCATTTGGGACAAACTTTGACCTAATTCCCGTCACAATCTGGGGTGAGTCAACGGCCGTACAAATGTACACCAGCGCAGCGCAGGGTGTCCCAACAGCCACGGTTAGGGGAATAACCACGTAGCCGAGCTCCGTTTTCCCTAAACTCTGAAATTTCTCCGTCATTTCCCAGCGAAAATCTGTCAATTTTGCATGACAAGTGCGGAATATATACAGTTTGGAGCATGCAAAATTTGAAGTTGGTTGGACAATTCCTTGATTTCCAAATTTGCCGGCATTTGGGACACACTTTGACCTAATTCCCGTCACAATCTGGGGTGAGTCAACGGCCGTACAAATGTACACCAGCGCAGCGCAGGGTGTCCCAACAGCCACGTTTAGGGGAATAACCACGTAGCCGAGCTCCGTTTTCCATAAACTCTGAAATTTCTCCGTCATTTCCCAGCGAAAATATGTCAATTTTGCATGACAAGTGCGGAATATATACAGTTTGGAGCATACAAAATTTGAAGTTGGTTGGAAAATTCCTTGATTTCCAAATTTGCCGGCATTTGGGACACACTTTGACCTAATTCCCGTCACAATCTGGGGTGAGTCAACGGCCGTACAAATGTACACCAGCGCAGCGCAGGGTGTCCCAACAGCCACGGTTAGGGGAATAACCACGTAGCCGAGCTCCGTTTTCCTTAAACTCTGAAGGTTCTCCGTCATTTCCCAGCGAAAATCTGTCAATTTTGCATGACAAGGCGGAATATATACAGTTTGGAGCATGCAAATTTTGAAGTTGGTTGGAAAATTCCTTGATTTCCAAATTTGCCGGCATTTGGGACACACTTTGACCTAATTCCCGTCACAATCTGGGGTGAGTCAACGGCCGTACAAATGTACACCAGCGCAGCGCAGGGTGTCCCGACAGCCACGGTTAGGGGAATAACCACGTAGCCGAGCTCCGTTTTCCCTAAACTCTGAAATTTCTCCGTCATTTCCCAGCGAAAATCTGTCAATTTTGCATGACAAGTGCGGAATATATACAGTTTGGAGCATGCAAAATTTGAAGTCACAATCTGGGGTGAGTCAACGGCCGTACAAATGTACACCAGCGCAGCGCAGGGTGTCCAAACAGCCACGGTTAGGGGAATAACCACGTAGCCGAGCTCCGTTTTACCTAAACTCTGAAATTTCTCCGTCATTTCCCAGCGAAAATCTGTCAATTTTGCATGACAAGTGCGGAATATATACAGTTTGGAGCATGCAAAATTTGAAGTTGGTTGGAAAATTCCTTGATTTCCAAATTTGCTGGCATTTGGGACAAACTTTGACCTAATTCCCGTCACAATCTGGGGTGAGTCAACGGCCGTACAAATGTACACCAGCGCAGCGCAGGGTGTCCCAACAGCCACGGTTAGGGGAATAACCACGTAGCCGAGCTCCGTTTTCCCTAAACTCTGAAATTTCTCCGTCATTTCCCAGCGAAAATCTGTCAATTTTGCATGACAAGTGCGGAATATATACAGTTTGGAGCATGCAAAATTTGAAGTTGGTTGGACAATTCCTTGATTTCCAAATTTGCCGGCATTTGGGACACACTTTGACCTAATTCCCGTCACAATCTGGGGTGAGTCAACGGCCGTACAAATGTACACCAGCGCAGCGCAGGGTGTCCCAACAGCCACGTTTAGGGGAATAACCACGTAGCCGAGCTCCGTTTTCCATAAACTCTGAAATTTCTCCGTCATTTCCCAGCGAAAATATGTCAATTTTGCATGACAAGTGCGGAATATATACAGTTTGGAGCATACAAAATTTGAAGTTGGTTGGAAAATTCCTTGATTTCCAAATTTGCCGGCATTTGGGACACACTTTGACCTAATTCCCGTCACAATCTGGGGTGAGTCAACGGCCGTACAAATGTACACCAGCGCAGCGCAGGGTGTCCCAACAGCCACGGTTAGGGGAATAACCACGTAGCCGAGCTCCGTTTTCCTTAAACTCTGAAGGTTCTCCGTCATTTCCCAGCGAAAATCTGTCAATTTTGCATGACAAGGCGGAATATATACAGTTTGGAGCATGCAAATTTTGAAGTTGGTTGGAAAATTCCTTGATTTCCAAATTTGCCGGCATTTGGGACACACTTTGACCTAATTCCCGTCACAATCTGGGGTGAGTCAACGGCCGTACAAATGTACACCAGCGCAGCGCAGGGTGTCCCGACAGCCACGGTTAGGGGAATAACCACGTAGCCGAGCTCCGTTTTCCCTAAACTCTGAAATTTCTCCGTCATTTCCCAGCGAAAATCTGTCAATTTTGCATGACAAGTGCGGAATATATACAGTTTGGAGCATGCAAAATTTGAAGTCACAATCTGGGGTGAGTCAACGGCCGTACAAATGTACACCAGCGCAGCGCAGGGTGTCCAAACAGCCACGGTTAGGGGAATAACCACGTAGCCGAGCTCCGTTTTACCTAAACTCTGAAATTTCTCCGTCATTTCCCAGCGAAAATCTGTCAATTTTGCATGACAAGTGCGGAATATATACAGTTTGGAGCATGCAAAATTTGAAGTTGGTTGGACAATTCCTTGATTTCCAAATTTGCCGGCATTTGGGACACACTTTGACCTAATTCCCGTCACAATCTGGGGTGAGTCAACGGCCGTACAAATGTACACCAGCGCAGCGCAGGGTGTCCCAACAGCCACGTTTAGGGGAATAACCACGTAGCCGAGCTCCGTTTTCCATAAACTCTGAAATTTCTCCGTCATTTCCCAGCGAAAATATGTCAATTTTGCATGACAAGTGCGGAATATATACAGTTTGGAGCATACAAAATTTGAAGTTGGTTGGAAAATTCCTTGATTTCCAAATTTGCCGGCATTTGGGACACACTTTGACCTAATTCCCGTCACAATCTGGGGTGAGTCAACGGCCGTACAAATGTACACCAGCGCAGCGCAGGGTGTCCCAACAGCCACGGTTAGGGGAATAACCACGTAGCCGAGCTCCGTTTTCCTTAAACTCTGAAGGTTCTCCGTCATTTCCCAGCGAAAATCTGTCAATTTTGCATGACAAGGCGGAATATATACAGTTTGGAGCATGCAAATTTTGAAGTTGGTTGGAAAATTCCTTGATTTCCAAATTTGCCGGCATTTGGGACACACTTTGACCTAATTCCCGTCACAATCTGGGGTGAGTCAACGGCCGTACAAATGTACACCAGCGCAGCGCAGGGTGTCCCGACAGCCACGGTTAGGGGAATAACCACGTAGCCGAGCTCCGTTTTCCCTAAACTCTGAAATTTCTCCGTCATTTCCCAGCGAAAATCTGTCAATTTTGCATGACAAGTGCGGAATATATACAGTTTGGAGCATGCAAAATTTGAAGTCACAATCTGGGGTGAGTCAACGGCCGTACAAATGTACACCAGCGCAGCGCAGGGTGTCCAAACAGCCACGGTTAGGGGAATAACCACGTAGCCGAGCTCCGTTTTACCTAAACTCTGAAATTTCTCCGTCATTTCCCAGCGAAAATCTGTCAATTTTGCATGACAAGTGCGGAATATATACAGTTTGGAGCATGCAAAATTTGAAGTTGGTTGGAAAATTCCTTGATTTCCAAATTTGCTGGCATTTGGGACAAACTTTGACCTAATTCCCGTCACAATCTGGGGTGAGTCAACGGCCGTACAAATGTACACCAGCGCAGCGCAGGGTGTCCCAACAGCCACGGTTAGGGGAATAACCACGTAGCCGAGCTCCGTTTTCCCTAAACTCTGAAATTTCTCCGTCATTTCCCAGCGAAAATCTGTCAATTTTGCATGACAAGTGCGGAATATATACAGTTTGGAGCATGCAAAATTTGAAGTTGGTTGGACAATTCCTTGATTTCCAAATTTGCCGGCATTTGGGACACACTTTGACCTAATTCCCGTCACAATCTGGGGTGAGTCAACGGCCGTACAAATGTACACCAGCGCAGCGCAGGGTGTCCCAACAGCCACGTTTAGGGGAATAACCACGTAGCCGAGCTCCGTTTTCCATAAACTCTGAAATTTCTCCGTCATTTCCCAGCGAAAATATGTCAATTTTGCATGACAAGTGCGGAATATATACAGTTTGGAGCATACAAAATTTGAAGTTGGTTGGAAAATTCCTTGATTTCCAAATTTGCCGGCATTTGGGACACACTTTGACCTAATTCCCGTCACAATCTGGGGTGAGTCAACGGCCGTACAAATGTACACCAGCGCAGCGCAGGGTGTCCCAACAGCCACGGTTAGGGGAATAACCACGTAGCCGAGCTCCGTTTTCCTTAAACTCTGAAGGTTCTCCGTCATTTCCCAGCGAAAATCTGTCAATTTTGCATGACAAGGCGGAATATATACAGTTTGGAGCATGCAAATTTTGAAGTTGGTTGGAAAATTCCTTGATTTCCAAATTTGCCGGCATTTGGGACACACTTTGACCTAATTCCCGTCACAATCTGGGGTGAGTCAACGGCCGTACAAATGTACACCAGCGCAGCGCAGGGTGTCCCGACAGCCACGGTTAGGGGAATAACCACGTAGCCGAGCTCCGTTTTCCCTAAACTCTGAAATTTCTCCGTCATTTCCCAGCGAAAATCTGTCAATTTTGCATGACAAGTGCGGAATATATACAGTTTGGAGCATGCAAAATTTGAAGTCACAATCTGGGGTGAGTCAACGGCCGTACAAATGTACACCAGCGCAGCGCAGGGTGTCCAAACAGCCACGGTTAGGGGAATAACCACGTAGCCGAGCTCCGTTTTACCTAAACTCTGAAATTTCTCCGTCATTTCCCAGCGAAAATCTGTCAATTTTGCATGACAAGTGCGGAATATATACAGTTTGGAGCATGCAAAATTTGAAGTTGGTTGGAAAATTCCTTGATTTCCAAATTTGCCGGCATTTGGGACAAACTTTGACCTAATTCCCGTCACAATCTGGGGTGAGTCAACGGCCGTACAAATGTACACCAGCGCAGCGCAGGGTGTCCCAACAGCCACGGTTAGGGGAATAACCACGTAGCCGAGCTCCGTTTTCCCTAAACTCTGAAATTTTTCCGTCATTTCCCAGCGAAAATCTGTCAATTTTGCATGACAAGTGCGGAATATATACAGTTTGGAGCATGCAAAATTTGAAGTTGGTTGGACAATTCCTTGATTTCCAAATTTGCCGGCATTTGGGACACACTTTGACCTAATTCCCGTCACAATCTGGGGTGAGTCAACGGCCGTACAAATGTACACCAGCGCAGCGCAGGGTGTCCCAACAGCCACGTTTAGGGGAATAACCACGTAGCCGAGCTCCGTTTTCCATAAACTCTGAAATTTATCCGTCATTTCCCAGCGAAAATATGTCAATTTTGCATGACAAGTGCGGAATATATACAGTTTGGAGCATACAAAATTTGAAGTTGGTTGGAAAATTCCTTGATTTCCAAATTTGCCGGCATTTGGGACACACTTTGACCTAATTCCCGTCACAATCTGGGGTGAGTCAACGGCCGTACAAATGTACACCAGCGCAGCGCAGGGTGTCCCAACAGCCACGGTTAGGGGAATAACCACGTAGCCGAGCTCCGTTTTCCTTAAACTCTGAAGGTTCTCCGTCATTTCCCAGCGAAAATCTGTCAATTTTGCATGACAAGGCGGAATATATACAGTTTGGAGCATGCAAATTTTGAAGTTGGTTGGAAAATTCCTTGATTTCCAAATTTGCGGGCATTTGGGACACACTTTGACCTAATTCCCGTCACAATCTGGGGTGAGTCAACGGCCGTACAAATGTACACCAGCGCAGCGCAGGGTGTCCCGACAGCCACGGTTAGGGGAATAACCACGTAGCCGAGCTCCGTTTTCCCTAAACTCTGAAATTTCTCCGTCATTTCCCAGCGAAAATCTGTCAATTTTGCATGACAAGTGCGGAATATATACAGTTTGGAGCATGCAAAATTTGAAGTCACAATCTGGGGTGAGTCAACGGCCGTACAAATGTACACCAGCGCAGCGCAGGGTGTCCAAACAGCCACGGTTAGGGGAATAACCACGTAGCCGAGCTCCGTTTTACCTAAACTCTGAAATTTCTCCGTCATTTCCCAGCGAAAATCTGTCAATTTTGCATGACAAGTGCGGAATATATACAGTTTGGAGCATGCAAAATTTGAAGTTGGTTGGAAAATTCCTTGATTTCCAAATTTGCCGGCATTTGGGACAAACTTTGACCTAATTCCCGTCACAATCTGGGGTGAGTCAACGGCCGTACAAATGTACACCAGCGCAGCGCAGGGTGTCCCAACAGCCACGGTTAGGGGAATAACCACGTAGCCGAGCTCCGTTTTCCCTAAACTCTGAAATTTCTCCGTCATTTCCCAGCGAAAATCTGTCAATTTTGCATGACAAGTGCGGAATATATACAGTTTGGAGCATGCAAAATTTGAAGTTGGTTGGACAATTCCTTGATTTCCAAATTTGCCGGCATTTGGGACACACTTTGACCTAATTCCCGTCACAATCTGGGGTGAGTCAACGGCCGTACAAATGTACACCAGCGCAGCGCAGGGTGTCCCAACAGCCACGTTTAGGGGAATAACCACGTAGCCGAGCTCCGTTTTCCATAAACTCTGAAATTTCTCCGTCATTTCCCAGCGAAAATCTGTCAATTTTGCATGACAAGTGCGGAATATATACAGTTTGGAGCATGCAAAATTTGAAGTCACAATCTGGGGTGAGTCAACGGCCGTACAAATGTACACCAGCGCAGCGCAGGGTGTCCAAACAGCCACGGTTAGGGGAATAACCACGTAGCCGAGCTCCGTTTTACCTAAACTCTGAAATTTCTCCGTCATTTCCCAGCGAAAATCTGTCAATTTTGCATGACAAGTGCGGAATATATACAGTTTGGAGCATGCAAAATTTGAAGTTGGTTGGAAAATTCCTTGATTTCCAAATTTGCCGGCATTTGGGACAAACTTTGACCTAATTCCCGTCACAATCTGGGGTGAGTCAACGGCCGTACAAATGTACACCAGCGCAGCGCAGGGTGTCCCAACAGCCACGGTTAGGGGAATAACCACGTAGCCGAGCTCCGTTTTCCCTAAACTCTGAAATTTCTCCGTCATTTCCCAGCGAAAATCTGTCAATTTTGCATGACAAGTGCGGAATATATACAGTTTGGAGCATGCAAAATTTGAAGTTGGTTGGACAATTCCTTGATTTCCAAATTTGCCGGCATTTGGGACACACTTTGACCTAATTCCCGTCACAATCTGGGGTGAGTCAACGGCCGTACAAATGTACACCAGCGCAGCGCAGGGTGTCCCAACAGCCACGTTTAGGGGAATAACCACGTAGCCGAGCTCCGTTTTACCTAAACTCTGAAATTTCTCCGTCATTTCCCAGCGAAAATCTGTCAATTTTGCATGACAAGTGCGGAATATATACAGTTTGGAGCATGCAAAATTTGAAGTTGGTTGGAAAATTCCTTGATTTCCAAATTTGCCGGCATTTGGGACAAACTTTGACCTAATTCCCGTCACAATCTGGGGTGAGTCAACGGCCGTACAAATGTACACCAGCGCAGCGCAGGGTGTCCCAACAGCCACGGTTAGGGGAATAACCACGTAGCCGAGCTCCGTTTTCCCTAAACTCTGAAATTTCTCCGTCATTTCCCAGCGAAAATCTGTCAATTTTGCATGACAAGTGCGGAATATATACAGTTTGGAGCATGCAAAATTTGAAGTTGGTTGGACAATTCCTTGATTTCCAAATTTGCCGGCATTTGGGACACACTTTGACCTAATTCCCGTCACAATCTGGGGTGAGTCAACGGCCGTACAAATGTACACCAGCGCAGCGCAGGGTGTCCCAACAGCCACGTTTAGGGGAATAACCACGTAGCCGAGCTCCGTTTTCCATAAACTCTGAAATTTCTCCGTCATTTCCCAGCGAAAATCTGTCAATTTTGCATGACAAGTGCGGAATATATACAGTTTGGAGCATGCAAAATTTGAAGTCACAATCTGGGGTGAGTCAACGGCCGTACAAATGTACACCAGCGCAGCGCAGGGTATCCAAACAGCCACGGTTAGGGGAATAACCACGTAGCCGAGCTCCGTTTTACCTAAACTCTGAAATTTCTCCGTCATTTCCCAGCGAAAATCTGTCAATTTTGCATGACAAGTGCGGAATATATACAGTTTGGAGCATGCAAAATTTGAAGTTGGTTGGAAAATTCCTTGATTTCCAAATTTGCCGGCATTTGGGACAAACTTTGACCTAATTCCCGTCACAATCTGGGGTGAGTCAACGGCCGTACAAATGTACACCAGCGCAGCGCAGGGTGTCCCAACAGCCACGGTTAGGGGAATAACCACGTAGCCGAGCTCCGTTTTCCCTAAACTCTGAAATTTCTCCGTCATTTCCCAGCGAAAATCTGTCAATTTTGCATGACAAGTGCGGAATATATACAGTTTGGAGCATGCAAAATTTGAAGTTGGTTGGACAATTCCTTGATTTCCAAATTTGCCGGCATTTGGGACACACTTTGACCTAATTCCCGTCACAATCTGGGGTGAGTCAACGGCCGTACAAATGTACACCAGCGCAGCGCAGGGTGTCCCAACAGCCACGTTTAGGGGAATAACCACGTAGCCGAGCTCCGTTTTCCATAAACTCTGAAATTTATCCGTCATTTCCCAGCGAAAATCTGTCAATTTTGCATGACAAGTGCGGAATATATACAGTTTGGAGCATGCAAAATTTGAAGTCACAATCTGGGGTGAGTCAACGGCCGTACAAATGTACACCAGCGCAGCGCAGGGTGTCCAAACAGCCACGGTTAGGGGAATAACCACGTAGCCGAGCTCCGTTTTACCTAAACTCTGAAATTTCTCCGTCATTTCCCAGCGAAAATCTGTCAATTTTGCATGACAAGTGCGGAATATATACAGTTTGGAGCATGCAAAATTTGAAGTTGGTTGGAAAATTCCTTGATTTCCAAATTTGCCGGCATTTGGGACAAACTTTGACCTAATTCCCGTCACAATCTGGGGTGAGTCAACGGCCGTACAAATGTACACCAGCGCAGCGCAGGGTGTCCCAACAGCCACGGTTAGGGGAATAACCACGTAGCCGAGCTCCGTTTTCCCTAAACTCTGAAATTTCTCCGTCATTTCCCAGCGAAAATCTGTCAATTTTGCATGACAAGTGCGGAATATATACAGTTTGGAGCATGCAAAATTTGAAGTTGGTTGGACAATTCCTTGATTTCCAAATTTGCCGGCATTTGGGACACACTTTGACCTAATTCCCGTCACAATCTGGGGTGAGTCAACGGCCGTACAAATGTACACCAGCGCAGCGCAGGGTGTCCCAACAGCCACGTTTAGGGGAATAACCACGTAGCCGAGCTCCGTTTTCCATAAACTCTGAAATTTATCCGTCATTTCCCAGCGAAAATATGTCAATTTTGCATGACAAGTGCGGAATATATACAGTTTGGAGCATACAAAATTTGAAGTTGGTTGGAAAATTCCTTGATTTCCAAATTTGCCGGCATTTGGGACACACTTTGACCTAATTCCCGTCACAATCTGGGGTGAGTCAACGGCCGTACAAATGTACACCAGCGCAGCGCAGGGTGTCCCAACAGCCACGGTTAGGGGAATAACCACGTAGCCGAGCTCCGTTTTCCTTAAACTCTGAAGGTTCTCCGTCATTTCCCAGCGAAAATCTGTCAATTTTGCATGACAAGGCGGAATATATACAGTTTGGAGCATGCAAATTTTGAAGTTGGTTGGAAAATTCCTTGATTTCCAAATTTGCGGGCATTTGGGACACACTTTGACCTAATTCCCGTCACAATCTGGGGTGAGTCAACGGCCGTACAAATGTACACCAGCGCAGCGCAGGGTGTCCCAACAGCCACGGTTAGGGGAATAACCACGTAGCCGAGCTCCGTTTTCCCTAAACTCTGAAATTTCTCCGTCATTTCCCAGCGAAAATCTGTCAATTTTGCATGACAAGTGCGGAATATATACAGTTTGGAGCATGCAAAATTTGAAGTCACAATCTGGGGTGAGTCAACGGCCGTACAAATGTACACCAGCGCAGCGCAGGGTGTCCAAACAGCCACGGTTAGGGGAATAACCACGTAGCCGAGCTCCGTTTTACCTAAACTCTGAAATTTCTCCGTCATTTCCCAGCGAAAATCTGTCAATTTTGCATGACAAGTGCGGAATATATACAGTTTGGAGCATGCAAAATTTGAAGTTGGTTGGAAAATTCCTTGATTTCCAAATTTGCCGGCATTTGGGACAAACTTTGACCTAATTCCCGTCACAATCTGGGGTGAGTCAACGGCCGTACAAATGTACACCAGCGCAGCGCAGGGTGTCCCAACAGCCACGGTTAGGGGAATAACCACGTAGCCGAGCTCCGTTTTCCCTAAACTCTGAAATTTCTCCGTCATTTCCCAGCGAAAATCTGTCAATTTTGCATGACAAGTGCGGAATATATACAGTTTGGAGCATGCAAAATTTGAAGTTGGTTGGACAATTCCTTGATTTCCAAATTTGCCGGCATTTGGGACACACTTTGACCTAATTCCCGTCACAATCTGGGGTGAGTCAACGGCCGTACAAATGTACACCAGCGCAGCGCAGGGTGTCCCAACAGCCACGTTTAGGGGAATAACCACGTAGCCGAGCTCCGTTTTCCATAAACTCTGAAATTTCTCCGTCATTTCCCAGCGAAAATATGTCAATTTTGCATGACAAGTGCGGAATATATACAGTTTGGAGCATACAAAATTTGAAGTTGGTTGGAAAATTCCTTGATTTCCAAATTTGCCGGCATTTGGGACACACTTTGACCTAATTCCCGTCACAATCTGGGGTGAGTCAACGGCCGTACAAATGTACACCAGCGCAGCGCAGGGTGTCCCAACAGCCACGGTTAGGGGAATAACCACGTAGCCGAGCTCCGTTTTCCCTAAACTCTGAAGGTTCTCCGTCATTTCCCAGCGAAAATATGTCAATTTTGCATGACAAGTGCGGAATATATACACTTTGGAGCATACAAAATTTGAAGTTCGTTGGAAAATTCCTTGATTTCCAAATTTGCCGGCATTTGGGACACACTTTGACCTAATTCCCGTCACAATCTGGGGTGAGTCAACGGCCGTACAAATGTACACCAGCGCAGCGCAGGGTGTCCCAACAGCCACGGTTAGGGGAATAACCACGTAGCCGAGCTCCGTTTTCCTTAAACTCTGAAGGTTCTCCGTCATTTCCCAGCGAAAATCTGTCAATTTTGCATGACAAGGCGGAATATATACAGTTTGGAGCATGTAAATTTTGAAGTTGGTTGGAAAATTCCTTGATTTCCAAATTTGCGGGCATTTGGGACACACTTTGACCTAATTCCCGTCACAATCTGGGGTGAGTCAACGGCCGTACAAATGTACACCAGCGCAGCGCAGGGTGTCCCAACAGCCACGGTTAGGGGAATAACCACGTAGCCGAGCTCCGTTTTCCCTAAACTCTGAAATTTCTCCGTCATTTCCCAGCGAAAATCTGTCAATTTTGCATGACAAGTGCGGAATATATACAGTTTGGAGCATGCAAAATTTGAAGTCACAATCTGGGGTGAGTCAACGGCCGTACAAATGTACACCAGCGCAGCGCAGGGTGTCCAAACAGCCACGGTTAGGGGAATAACCACGTAGCCGAGCTCCGTTTTACCTAAACTCTGAAATTTCTCCGTCATTTCCCAGCGAAAATCTGTCAATTTTGCATGACAAGTGCGGAATATATACAGTTTGGAGCATGCAAAATTTGAAGTTGGTTGGAAAATTCCTTGATTTCCAAATTTGCCGGCATTTGGGACAAACTTTGACCTAATTCCCGTCACAATCTGGGGTGAGTCAACGGCCGTACAAATGTACACCAGCGCAGCGCAGGGTGTCCCAACAGCCACGGTTAGGGGAATAACCACGTAGCCGAGCTCCGTTTTCCCTAAACTCTGAAATTTCTCCGTCATTTCCCAGCGAAAATCTGTCAATTTTGCATGACAAGTGCGGAATATATACAGTTTGGAGCATGCAAAATTTGAAGTTGGTTGGACAATTCCTTGATTTCCAAATTTGCCGGCATTTGGGACACACTTTGACCTAATTCCCGTCACAATCTGGGGTGAGTCAACGGCCGTACAAATGTACACCAGCGCAGCGCAGGGTGTCCCAACAGCCACGTTTAGGGGAATAACCACGTAGCCGAGCTCCGTTTTCCATAAACTCTGAAATTTCTCCGTCATTTCCCAGCGAAAATATGTCAATTTTGCATGACAAGTGCGGAATATATACAGTTTGGAGCATACAAAATTTGAAGTTGGTTGGAAAATTCCTTGAT
This sequence comes from Henricia sp. BOLD:AAB3569, assembly GCA_037783545.1. Lineage (NCBI taxonomy): Eukaryota > Metazoa > Echinodermata > Asteroidea > Spinulosida > Echinasteridae > Henricia > Henricia sp. BOLD:AAB3569. Next base: position 44,315 of record JBBELK010001513.1, on the reverse strand, counting down.
TTCCAAATTTGCCGGCATTTGGGACACACTTTGACCTAATTCCCGTCACAATCTGGGGTGAGTCAACGGCCGTACAAATGTACACCAGCGCAGCGCAGGGTGTCCCAACAGCCACGGTTAGGGGAATAACCACGTAGCCGAGCTCCGTTTTCCCTAAACTCTGAAGGTTCTCCGTCATTTCCCAGCGAAAATCTGTCAATTTTGCATGACAAGGCGGAATATATACAGTTTGGAGCATGCAAATTTTGAAGTTGGTTGGAAAATTCCTTGATTTCCAAATTTTCGGGCATTTGGGACACACTTTGACCTAATTCCCGTCACAATCTGGGGTGAGTCAACGGCCGTACAAATGTACACCAGCGCAGCGCAGGGTGTCCCGACAGCCACGGTTAGGGGAATAACCACGTAGCCGAGCTCCGTTTTCCCTAAACTCTGAAATTTCTCCGTCATTTCCCAGCGAAAATCTGTCAATTTTGCATGACAAGTGCGGAATATATACAGTTTGAAGCATGCAAAATTTGAAGTTGGTTGGAAAATTCCTTGATTTCCAAATTTGCCGGCATTTGGGACACACTTTGACCTAATTCCCGTCACAATCTGGGGTGAGTCAACGGCCGTACAAATGTACACCAGTGCAGCGCAGGGTGTCCCAACAGCCACGGTTAGCGGAATAACCACGTAGCCGAGCTCCGTTTTCCCTAAACTCTGAAATTTCTCCGTCATTTCCCAGCGAAAATCTGTCAATTTTGCATGACAAGTGCGGAATATATACAGTTTGGAGCATGCAAAATTTGAAGTTGGTTGGAAAATTCCTTGATTTCCAAATTTTCCGGCATTTGGGACACACTTTGACCTAATTCCCGTCACAATCTGGGGTGAGTCAACGGCCGTACAAATGTACACCAGCGCAGCGCAGGGTGTCCCAACAGCCACGGTTAGGGGAATAACCACGTAGCCGAGCTCCGTTTTCCCTAAACTCTGAAGGTTCTCCGTCATTTCCCAGCGAAAATCTGTCAATTTTGCATGACAAGGCGGAATATATACAGTTTGGAGCATGCAAATTTTGAAGTTGGTTGGAAAATTCCTTGATTTCCAAATTTGCCGGCATTTGGGACACACTTTGACCTAATTCCCGTCACAATCTGGGGTGAGTCAACGGCCGTACAAATGTACACCAGCGCAGCGCAGGGTGTCCCAACAGCCACGGTTAGGGGAATAACCACGTAGCCGAGCTCCGTTTTCCCTAAACTCTGAAATGTCTCCGTCATTTCCCAGCGAAAATCTGTCAATTTTGCATGACAAGTGCGGAATATATACAGTTTGGAGCATGCAAAATTTGAAGTTGGTTGGAAAATTCCTTGATTTCCAAATTTGCCGGCATTTGGGACACACTTTGACCTAATTCCCGTCACAATCTGGGGTGAGTCAACGGCCGTACAAATGTACACCAGCGCAGCGCACGGCTGTTTCACGGTTTAAAAAGTGCGCCCTCTGTAGGTCAATTGTTTCCATGTGCTCATGTCATGTCGCCGCCAACGCGCGTGCGCTAGGCACCTTTGTTCGAACGCTAATATAGACCAGTTCACTAATAAATCCAAATATATGCACGCATGCGCATAACAGACGTCAGAGGCTAGAGCAAGTGAGTCGATATTTACGTGCACATGTTTATATGGCGATACGCGATTGAGTATCATCTTTCTCAGCTTTTGAGTTAAATTGTAGCGTTTTGGGTGTAGCAAAATGCCAAATGGAAAGATAAAGGAATTCATAAGAGGCAACGTTTGGTTTGGACAAAGGAAATTAAGTGAAAAGATACGGATGAGCTACAGGTTTCGCGATCTACCGCGCAGCGCTATTCTGACATGTCTGAGCATGGTCTGAGGCCCGACATGCATGAAATTCCACACCATCAAGACACACACAAAGAGCTGCCAGAAAGGAAAACTAGGTACGAATTACTGGTCACTTGCATGGTTTAGGTAACAATTTGTTCTTGGGGAAATGACCATGGATTCTGAAAAATACCTGTTTTCTAAGAAAACCGTCAAATATTTTACTCCGCCCAACCCCCCCCCCCCCCCCCCCCCCCCCCCCCTCCCCCTTAGGTGGAGGTTTGGTCACATTTTTCGTGCCCCAGGGTGGGGATTTTGACCCATTGAAATACAATTTTTTGTGCATAAATGCACATTTTGCACCCGAGGGTGGGGATTTTTGTCACCTAAATTGTGCCCCAGGGGTGGGGATTTTGTCACGCGAAAAGTGACAATCCCCACCTCTTAGGTGGGGCAGCCCGGAGGGAGGGGGGTGGGGGAGGGGGCGGGGGAACAATTGATAGGTGTATAAAAGACACTGATGGTATTATTGATCAACTTCTCAATTCTTATGCCCCTCTTCTCCTGCCCCTCTTCTCCTCCCCCTCTCCCAAGAAATTGGGATTGTCACTTTTTGATACTAAAAAATTCCTACCCCTGGGGCAAAATTATTCATATAAACTATTAATATACAAGTGCATGGGAGAAGGGAAAGAATGGAGTAGTTGACATATGACTTACTTATACTGTCTGTACAAAACATATGAGATTGACTAAAAATTTTGGTTTTTTCATCAAATCTGTACCAATGCTTAATGAGTCATTTTAAGCAATAAAAATCTGATCAAACTTCTTAACTCTTACCCAGACTTCAGAGGTTATTAAACCCATATATCTTGACCTTCAAATCATCATGACTTTTCTGTATCAAACATAAATAACTGCAGATTTGATAATTAAAAGAAAAACATTTTTAGGAGTGAGAAAAATTTGAGATTAAAAAAAAACATTTTTTTAACCAGTCTCGTATGTTTTGTACACAATGTCTGTGCTAAGTCAGGTATCAGTTATTGGTGGACACAATCTTCAAGGCTTCCTGGCTTTAATGTCATTTACAGTAACTTGAACTTCAAAGTTTGTCTTCGAGGAAACTGAAGAAAGAGTTGTGAAGCCGTGCCATGAGTGACAGCACAGCGCAGAAGAATCCTTGAATTTCCCTTTATAAGACATCACAAGGACCACGCCATTCTCCTGCATGACCTTGTAATGAAGAACTTCTTGATCACAGAGCTAAAGAAACATGTGATGCCCGTAAGTTGACTGATGGAATGACTGACAACATTACGCATGTTGACATATAAACACAAGCCATTTTAATGTCCATGAAAATATTTTGATAATTTAAAATTTAAGTAGTCATAAATAGGGGTGGGACGTTTAACCGGTTAACCGTTTAACCGAAAAAATTGAAAACTGGTTTCTGAATTAACCGTAATTCCCGTCCCTAGTCATAAAAATGCAAAATTGCCCTTTGAAGTGACATATACATGTATGTTTTTGGAACTGAAAAGCTAGTTGACAAGGTTGAGACAGAAAGTTAAACAATTTCAGTATTTTGTAAAACTGATGTAGCCAACATAATTGTTTTGATGTACAAAAGTACTACATGTACTTTATTTTGTGATGACAGACAAAAATGTCAAGACTCTTGAATGTTGGGGAACTAGAGCAGGTGGTATTAGGACCGGTGTTGGAGCTACAATTACATTGAGGACAATGATGCCAAGACGATGATACTGCTTGTGTATACAATGTAAGTGCCTCATCATATCAGTATACATTAGTCACGGGTCACTATAAACCCTCCCGTGGTTGTCTTCCAGATCGAAGAGAGAACAATAGAGCCATGTGGGATTGGGAAATACATGTGGCTGCTAGCAGAAAAGCATGATGCTCTATTTTTCTCTTCTCTTCTGGAGGACAAACACGAGAGATGTTTATAGTGACCCGTGACAGCTGGGGGGCGGGGTGGGGGACTTTGTCTGACTGAGTGACTTTGTCTGCACTCGCACTGGCAAAACCCTTCCCTGGAAAATTCCTAGATCCACCCCTGTGTTGGTACAGTTCAACCTTGCTAATACGAGCATTCCACTCATAACAAGGACAAATTTTGTTGCCCAATTTTGGTTCCCAATTCTTTCAGTTGTTCCTCATTGTTTTCATTTCTGATAATACAAGGTTAACATAACAAGTTAATGTGCAAAGTCCAATTAAGGACCTCTTATTAACTCAACTCAACTGTATTTATTTACTATGCTTACTATATAAAGATAAGTGTTCATAATGACTGCTGTATACTAAGTGCACTAGTATGCCTAATAGAGTAAGCTGGTTTCAAAAAGTAGAAGAGAGGGACAAAAATGATTTTTTTTTTCACACTTAACATTTTTTGCAGCTTTCCTGAAACCAAGGCTTCACTGATGAACTACTGGTGAAAGGATTACTCTTTGGGCAGCAGAACAAGGAAAATGTGCTTCATATAGTGACCAGCTCATAACACTCATGAAGATGCAGTTGGGACTCTTTCTCCATGATTTATAGCCAATGTACACAAAATGTACAATGTATTTAAATTATCAACAACTTTAATGAGTAGAACTGTTGATGAGGTAATGTCGTTGACTTGGAATAACGTGGTAGGGTCAGTTTGTTGTCTACTCAGTCATATAATCCAGGAGCCATTTGTTGAGTACAAGTGTAATGATTAAGTTAGCAAGTGCAATTTATACAGGTGAATTCAAACATGAATCTATATGGGTCTGTCCACAGTAATGGGGTACATTTCTGTAACATTCAAGATCTTAGGTCCCAGTTCACTTGAAGTGTCTTAATTTTATCTTTAAATTATCAAGCTAAACTGAGCAAATAATTTTGTTTACCAAGAGTAAGAAAAATAGTCCTACAACATACATTTGTGACACAAATTTTCCTATTACACATGTAACAAAGACGGAACAAAATGTCACAAAATTGTCTGTCCAGGTTACATGCCGATAGGAAAATTTGTACACTTGCTTTTTTAAAATGTATGTTGTGGCAGCAATTTCTTACTTTTTTTGGCAAAAGTTATTTCCTGAGAAGTACAAGGAAATTTCTTAAATTTTGAGATAAACTAAAGACATCTGAAAGGAATTATTGACTTATTTTTCAAATGTACCCTATTACTGCAGTGTACAGATGTACATACACTTTTAATAGAGTATTCACTGTAATTATACAATTTTTGCACTTGTTTACATTTTATGAAATTAATTTGAAATTAATTGCTGCTATGTACATTTGAAGAAATACAGCACATTCACGGCAAGAAAGATTAAGTTGATGGAAAACCAGAGTGTAATTATGCATTATATGCTGTAGCTCAGCTGGTAGAGCATCAACCTGACATGTTAGATGTCTTGGGTTAGAATCCTGACCATTATGGTCTTTCCATGCAGTTTTTCCCTCTTTAAGCATCAGTAAATGCAGATCAGAGGCTAATTTCATGTTTAGCACAAAAATATGCTCAACTTCATATAAATAAATCAACTTCTGAAAAATATGCTCAGCACAGAATTGCTTTGCTTTGTATTGCCATTTCGGGTTGCCAGGCCAGGCAAAGTTGTAAGTGATTTACTAATATATTTTGCTACTGTTCAGTGTTTGTAAAAACACAATTTGACATTCAGTTGTGGTTGGGAACACATTTTATAAATAAAATAAATTAGTGCTCAGCTAATGTTTGTGCTAAACAGCGCCATGTAAGTGGCTCCTGATGAAAAAAAAAATTAGGAGTGAAAATAATTTAAGATTTGAGAAACTTAAAGTTAAACGTGGGATGTGCGGCCAGCCACATCACAAATTTTGTACACAAGTCTAAAGTCATGGTCATTCATTCTTCTTTCCTCCTGTCGTGTCACATAGTCTGGGAGCCCAGACCGATTTGTTCATCATCACGAGTACAAAAGGTCCGAGGCGTGGAATCAATAGGTGGGGCAAGTGTGACCTCCGAATGGCATTTCTTAAGTTGCAGATCCTGTACCTAAGGGAGGGGGGAGGCCCCCTTTTGACCCCAAAATCACTTTTATAAACATTTTCGAGTACATCGATCAAACCTTCACCAAACTATCCTCTGGTGAACCCTAATTAATGATCGGCATTTCTTAAGTTGCAAATCCTGTACTTAGTATGCTTAAGAAAGTCCTTAATTAGCAGTAATTAGCGGTTTAATTATCATATCGAGTACATCAACCAAACCAACGGTAATAAATTCTCTGGGGTTTCCTGAGTAATAAATGACCTTTCTTAAGTGTCAAATCCTGTACCAAATCCCCTTAAGAAAAGGTCAAAGGTCATTCATTAGCAGTACATACAACAGCCGTCGGCAAAAATGCCATATGTTTTGAATGGTTAGCGCTATGAGCAAACGGCTGTTTTGTGTTTCATCCGCGGTTTAATCTCCGCTCGTTTTATGCGGACTTAGGCGAAGTTATCTGGCACTGGGGTGGTTGAAATAATTCTGCAGAGTACACTGGCCAAAGAAAGACGTTCTTAGTTCAGCTTCTGTGGCGATTTCACTCGAGAGAATGTCAGTACCAGGTGAGACTATGTACAACGCAAGCAGTCAAAGCAAATTTCCGCCACGGAATCTGTATAGACACGTTGCTGTCATGGGACGTTACTAGTTCCTAAATTCTAAAGTTATTGTCAAGTTATAGTTTGAGTGTATTCATAAGTAACCGTCCGGGTATTCCACCCAGCAGTGTAGCCAGTAGCCACGTGGTGGTGGTGGCGGGGTGCTCATTTTTTTAGTTACGATTCTGAAATTTCGCGCTCTCAATCCGTATATATGTCGTCCAAAAAAAAAGTTGTTTAAATTATTATCTGGTGACATGAACAATGATTACACCAACAACTTCTTTGCTACCACATCAAAATTGGAGATTGAAATTTAGTATTTTGGGTAGTCCACACTGGGTATGGAACGGATCCGCACCGTACGCGCAGTATGTCAGGCGACGCATGGTCAATTTCATGTCCATGCATCATTCGTGATAAACGAAAAGCCGAATCCTTTTTTCGCTAGCGTTTTTGACGCATGTTCTGCATGGCTAAAAAAAATCTTGAGGTGTTCGTGACGCGAAACATATGGTTTTCAACGGTAGTTTCACTACAAATCGCCCCACCCAACGACCAGGACGCGTTTTGTCAAAGCGACGCGCGTCGCATTTATGCGCGAAAAAGCTAATAGAGAGGTCTTATAGATGCATGTAAATCGCGAACGTGAACGCGAAGTGCTTTGTCGAGCACTCCGTCGTTACTTTGAGGACATCAAAAACCGACGAAAACAAAAAATCCATCAATGTGACTTTCGTGGCAATATAACTCCTTTGCCGTGACCAAAACTCGAGCCTTGGTTCTGACACCTCATAAAGATAATGACCTGCAGTCGTTTTCACGAAACACTGCGCAGCTTGCGCAACTTTTGACAAATGGCGCAAGCCCCATAGCTTGTGTGTTATCAACTTACGCAATAAAATGTTGCGCATGGGCTTACGCAACTGCGTAAGTTTCGTGAAATCGACTCAGTGCTCAAGCCACGCGTTGGCGTTTTTCCCCGACAGTGTGAATCCACCCTCATTATGCAGAGTGTATACCCACCCCCACCCACCATTCTGAATTCCCATATTGTCTCTCAAATATTCAAGTAATTTAAAGAACTTCTTTCAGGTTTTAGGGGTGGGGTTGCCGCGTTAACAAAAGGGAAAGAGCGTGTTGAGATATAGACCGTATCGAATAGCCGCCATTTCGTGGGGCACCTTTCGTTACTTTAACCGTTCAACAATGGAAGCACAATATGTGCAACCATGCATGTCCTCAAGGAACAAAGAAACTGCCCCACGAAATTCGGCTATTCGATACGGTCTATAGGAGGACGAGGGGCAATCCCTTTGTCACATCGTGCTGGGTATATTCCCCCGACCTTTTTCCTGAAAGCGACGCTCGTAAAATCCACGGGGAAAAAATCCACGTGAATCTAGCCATTAAGTTAGCCCAGGGAAGAAGTCTAGTATTTTTTAGTGTTGACCTAGTAACCCTGACAACAATGACGCGCGATATTACTTTAGTACTGTTTAGACCCAATTACCCTGACAACTGACGTAACAATGGTGGCCGGGTCCATAGTTTAAAAAAAAAAAATGACCCATCACAGCAGAACGTCATCAGTCTAGTCTGCATGCGGCTGTCGGGTTGGTGCAAATACGGTTTTCCCTTCCTTTTGGCTTTCCAGACGCGAACACAGGATTTTTAATCCCAAATTAATGGACCATGAAACATAATGACATCACCATTTGTTTACATACGAGCTTTCCTCCCTAGCTAGCTCTGTCGTTTGGTACCCCGAGACTCCCCAGTGCCCATTGCAAAAATTCAATTTATATCAAATGAAATTCTTATCAAAATAACAATTGTCCTATCGACAATCAAACCAAAAAGAGTTAAATGGTGTCCTGAATGATGAATGACCTATCGAATAAATCAGACTTCATTATATAATTATAATTATAAAGGGCCATTGTAACTCAATACATATGGTCATAATCAGTATGGCTTTTTAAAGTATCCCATCTAAAAAGTATGCAAATGCATAATCGCACTTTTATCAGATACCAAAAAGTACTTACAGTTATAACTATTTATGATGTTTGTTACCATTGCTTTGAACGTCTTTAGTAGGATTTCTCTGAAATAATTAAAATGTTGATTCATTAAAAAGGACGTACAGCATGTATTTTAATATGTTATGACTTGCACGGTGCACGGTGACAGCCATGTGGGGCATTTTGTTGGCAACTAAACTTGTTTCTAATGCATGCAGACGTACAATATACTTCAGGACTATAGTGAACAAAGTGCGTATGTAATGTTTTAGAAAATACATACACCCGCACAGAGATTTAAAACAATAATCCATACTGTCTGTCACGAATTGACGGGTGCCCATTTTAAATAGTGCATGCTAACTCTAACATATTAAAGCCACCATGTCTTGGTATGTACATGTTCCGATAAGCACATGTGGTGATACACATCACGTCTACAGATTTTGCATGAGTGTCACCATAAAAGCATAAGCGGGCATCGGAACGACTGATGATGCACGGTGGGCATCTAATACAACGTATTTGGCAAAAAAGGAAGAAAAATGCAACTTTAGCCCTGTGATAAAGTCGCCTTTGCGATGCATTTGGGCTACCGAAGTAATACATGTACGTCACTCTATTGTTAGGGAATGGTATACGCAAAATATCACTGAACCTTTTCCCTGTGCTTTTGAATAGTGTTTTATCTGACAGCCATGATGTTTGGAGCCAATTACCGTGGCAACACTCACACTTCGGCACTCCATAATGTAATCCGCGGCTTTTGACGGTGACAAATAGGATGCAATTGTCAATTTTGAATTTGATTGCACGTGTACTAAACAGAATCTGGTAAATTCATCAAAGCGATGTGTCTACGGAACCCATAGCAGAGACGGAATCTTTCCTTTGACTGGTTGCGTTAAAAAATACATAGTCTCACCTGGTACTGACATTCTCTCGAGTGAAATCGCCACATAAGCTGAACTAAGAACGTCTTTCTTTGGCCAGTGTACTCTGCAGAATTATTTCAACCACCCCAGTGCCAGATAACTTCGCCTAAGTCCGCATAAAACGAGCAGAGATTAAACCGCGGATGAAACACAAAACAGCCGTTTGCTCAGAGCGCTAGCCATTCAAAACATATGGGCTTTTTGCCGACGGCTGTTGTGTGTACTGCTAATGAATGACCTTTGACCTTTTCTTAAGGGGATTTGGTACAGGATTTGACACTTAAGAAAGGTAATTCATTACTCAGGAAAACCCAGAGAATTTATTACCGTTGGTTTGGTTGATGTACTCGATATGATAATTAAACCGCTAATTACTGCTAATTAGGGGCTTTCTTAAGCATACTAAGTACAGGATTTGCAACTTAAGAAATGCCGATCATTAATTAGGGTTAATCAGAGGATAGTTTGGTGAAGGTTTGATCGATGTACTCGAAAATGTTAATAAAAGTGATTTTGGGGTCAAAAGGGGGCCTCCCCCCTCCCTTAGGTACAGGATCTGCAACTTAAGAAATGCCATTCAGAGGTCACACTTGCTCCACCTATTGATTCCACGCCTCAGACCTTTTGTACTCGTGATGATGAACAAATCGGTCTGGGCTCCCAGACTAACAGGCCAAATAGTAGTATTAAGTATTATATTGACCTAAAGTTCATTCCTTCTGGGTTATCATTAATCCTCCCAGTCCGGCTTCGAAATATTTTGACGAGACCCCATAGGCCTCGCCGCACGTACCGTGCCACTACACGCGCCTATCCCACAAACGATGTTTCCCGTATTTTTTCTTCCCTCGTAAACCTTGGAAAATCGAATAAATGGATTCCTTTATCCTTAAATTTGGCATTTTGCCTTTTGCTATACCCCAAAACGCTACAACTTAACTCCAAAACAGAGAAAGATGATGCTCAATCGCGTATCGCCATATAAACATGTGCACGTAAATATCGACTAGCCTCCGACGTCTGCTATGCGCATGCGTGCATATATTTGAATTTATTAGTGAACTGGTCTATTGACCTTTGCAAATTTGATTGGTTGAGAAGTCAAAATGAAATATGCAAAGTGGTACGTCACTGGCAGGTTATACTTTAAAAGGTCAGCTTTCTCCAGCATCTAAAAGATGTCACGAGGGTAGTATTCGCGGGCTGGAGCACAGTGTGTGGGAGAATTCACGTTACTTGGTGTATTTTGCCGTTCGAAACCCGCCAAAAAGTGCTTATTTTCCGAGGTTGCGAATTTTCCTGGAACTGAGAGACCAGCCGCTAGTAAACAAGGATGTTTGCAAAACAACTTATGCGAAGGTAAGACTGGGCAATGGGGATTTTTCAAGAATTACTACCGTAAAGTCACAGATCATCTTTTGTGAGTGCATACGTTGAGCGGTGACGTTTACTGCACCATGACTGCACGTAGGCACCCCTATTCGTATTTTGTGATGTATGCCGCGCCCACGGCCACAAACTGATCATTTATTGAGTTAGCTTGAGATTTTCTGGTCTACACAATTTTCCTATCTTTTTTTGCTGCCTAGATGGATTTCTTAGTAAAATAGTTTTTGAGTTGCATCGATCGCGAGACGGGAACTAACTTTTTGTGATGGGTGTATAACATCACTGCTCGAATTATCCATAGTTTTGCCATTGAACTTGCCACTCCTCTTACCGACATTTTAAATGTTTCTTTTCAACAGGGAAGAGTACCACGTGACTGGAAACGAGCCATTGTGGTGCCAATTCCAAAAGCCAACCCCCCCTCAATTGATAAATTGAGGCCAATATCTTTAACTAGCCATTTTGCAAAAGTTGCGGAGGGATATATAGCAAAATGGCTATTTCGAGATATTGAACCTCGGTTGGATCCTGCTCAGTTCGGAAATCGTAAACATCTTTCCACAAATCATTACCTGATTAATATGTTACATCACTTGTACCAAAATGCCGACAAACCCAAATCTGCAGCAACTGTAATTGTCACCGATTTTTCTAAAGCGTTTGATAGGATTAATCACACAATGGTATTGAGGAAATTAATCAGTATGAATGTGCGCCATTCTATTATTCCTTGGATCACTGATTTTTTGACATCTGGACAGCAGTGTGTTCGTTATCATTCAGTCCATTCTGATTGGTTAACTTTAAATGCAGGTTTCCTTCAAGGAACTAAACTAGGACCTATTTTGTTTTTAGCAATGATTAATGATGCAAAACCTGGTGGTAATAACATACCGGTGTTTAAGTATGTTGATGATTTATCGATTGTAGAGTGTGTACATTCCTTACAACAATCCGAAATACAGAACTCTGTTGATAGTTTGGCTAGTTGGTGTATAACAAATAATATGAAGTTAAATCCTAGTAAGTGTTTTCAAATGAATGTCAGTTTTTCAAGAAACCCACCAACACACCCAGTCGTTACCTTAGAGGGTCGGGAACTTTTGGCTACATCATATATCAAGGTCTTGGGTGTAATAATTAAAAATAATTTGAAATGGGATAAAAATATAGACAGTGTTGTTAAACGGGCCAACAGTAAAATTCATATGCTTCGGGTTATTAAGGGTTATGGTTTGCCTCACTGTGATCTTATGACTATATACACAAGTTTTATTAGGTCATTGACTGATTATGCAGTTCCTGTCTGGAATGGGGCACTAACAATGCGCCATGTGTCACAGCTTGAAAGAGTGCAAAACAGGGCTTTGAGAGTAATATTGGGTACAGAATATATATCATATAGTTACGCTTTGTCTCACTGCAATGTTAACACCTTAGAAAGTAGACGAAAATCAATGTGCGTATCCTTTTTAAAAAAATCCCTTCAAACTACATCACAATTTAGAGAGTTTTTCCCGCCTCATAACAACAGGGTTTTGAGAAATAAACCGACTATCCCTGAAATTCGATGCAGGACTACACGCTTTCAAAATAGCGCACTCCCCTATTTAATTCGATTACTCAATCAAGACGATGCAGGTAAATGATTCCTTTTTTGTTTTGACATACTATCGGTGACTGGGGCAGCAGGCTATGGATTATGTTAAGGACGCGGGCTCGTCAGCGGTGCGCTCGCCGGGTTCGTGCCGCGGGTTGAGCGGCTCCGTCTAGCAGGGGCATGGAGCTGCGTATTTCTTGGCACGGGTTTGGCGCACGCGCATTGCTGGCGAGCCTGTGCCTTTAAGAAAATGATTGTTAGTAGGTGTAAAATTGTTTTAAATTGTTCTATTTATTTAGTGCAATATGTAGTGTTAATACGGTAATGTTTGTTGTTTTATTTTAGCTTATTATATTTTGTAAATCCATTGTAATTCAGTTTTAAACTGCGAGGATGGATTTAAATAAACCAATAATGAATGAATGAATGAATAGTGCACGTGGGTCCGGAAGCGTAATAGGAAAACAATATGCATAAACTGGTACCCATCTCCATATGATAGGCATTATAAGAAGATTACCAGTTGCACAAGTTTTTTTTCCCCCGAGCTGTCCGGACACTGTCGCGTCGCGTTTTTTTCCTGAAAATGTACCAATTTACAATGCAGAAATTTCAACATAAATCAAAGTTTTAAGCAATGCCTACCGACTTAGGGGCACCTATGGCCAGGAAAAACGGGACCACTCTGACCATGCTCTGACACATTCTTCCTCCATGATCGCACCCACATGCATTAAATTTGTAAATTGTAGGCCTACTTGCAGTAATTATAAGCTGTCGCGGTATGTTATTCTGCCATTTCTGGTAATTTTTCCATTTTCTTTTTTTTCCTTTTTCACTAACATTAACAAAACTAATCTGGAAGTGCATTAAAGACTAGATGTTGAAAAAAATGTGTCGCAAATTGAATCGCTAAATCGAGTCAAAAACTGCGATGCACTTTGAAAAGTGGCATCGCAGATTGTCAAACCGTAGACACGCGTAACATTTTGCTTTGCCATGCGATACAGGGGAAATCGGGGAAATTGTTCACTGAAAAGTAAACCACCAATTTTGGAAATCAGGCAATTAACGGAAATCTTTTCAATATTAAAATCAACTTTTTAAAAATATTTCCAGGTCAACTATCTGACGACGTCTTCATGCTGGTCACTCTCGTCTACGCTGCGGGAATGACGTTACATGTAAGTCCTGGAATCTTGCAAAGGAGATTTAATAAAATGCTTGGGTCAACCTTGACAATATTGCACAATGCTATGACAGGACCCAACAAATTAAATCCGCACCAATTTTAATAACTTGGTGAAAAGGATATATATTGGTACCGGTAAGGAAAAAAACACACAATTATCACAATACAAATGTTTCATAACATGTGCATACATGTACATGTACGAATTAGTTACAATAGACTGCCAAAGTGAATACGTCATTTATTGTTGCATGTAGTTGCCTAGGGAATTGCTCTACGCTAAAAATCACTTAACCGTGCCCATGTACAAGGAACAGGTTTAGACAGGCAAATTATAGACATTTTAAGTCTTTCGTAAGTTAATGCACGAGACCCTTTAGGGGTTATTTTCCCCTATAGCTGTGCAGTATAATTGTACATACATTGAAAGGTTTTTCATACATTGTATGTAGCCTACCGGTAAAGGTTTTCTAGCCAGTCTCGGAGGGTTTGTACAAAGATATATAAATGTTGGTTTATAATTATATTTAGAAAAACATATTGGAATTTCATTGCTCTTTTTTGCAGGCCTTCTTGACAGATGCTCGAATTTCTGGAGGTGTGGTGGCGCTTCATGACACTGCGGAGCTTCTCCAGTGGATCCCGCATCCCCTGAACAACTCATCCAGCCCGATTAAACTCCGTGTGGATCAACTCACCACCCTGTTCGTTCAAAAGACCGAAGCCCACCTTGAACCTCTGGAGCTGATCGATGGCATGGTCTTCTAGAAGGTGCATTTTTGGACTGATGTTCACAATGGGGAAGGCTATTCGGAAGCCTCGCATGAATTCCTTAATAGTGACATCTGCATATAGACAAAAATGATACATTAGTGAATAGTGCCTACATTTAAAACAAATTCTGGACAATTCGCAAATCGCAACAAATCAGGGGCGGTATTCAATTCAGTACTTAAGCCAAATATTTAAGAATTTTACTTAGTTTTTGGCTAAAGTAAAATACTTAGCCAAAATCGGTATTCAATTCGCAAGTGGCTAAGTTTTTTACTTTAGAAAAATACTTTTTGGGAAAGTATTTTACTTAAATTTGAGAAGGCAGAAAAGCACACTTCAGCAATTTTTACATACATCATACGCATACTGCAACCGGTTTAGACCGGTTTTGTTTTGGTGTGCGTTTTGCGTGAGAAAAACGCTTATGAGAAGGCGCGGTTCATGGCGCATCCCACGCTGTATTCAATTGGCTCCGCTGTTTAGGGAGTCCTGCGCTGTGTGTTTATTTGTAACGTCACAATTTATCTAAGTATTTTACTTACTAAAGTAAAATTCTTAGAAGGCTTTGAGTACGAGATAGGTCATTTTCTTAGCCAAGCCAAATACTAAGTAAAGTTTTTACTTAATTTAAGTATTGAATTGAATACCGCCCCAGGACTATAGAAATTACCGACTCGTTGGATTTCATCACTTGTCAGGGGGTTGGAGTGGTTAATGCTATGATGTACATCGGCAAACTTAAGAAATATGTCTTGATATTTCTTGCCGATAATTGCTGCTTCTCGCCCCAGTTTGTCAAAGGGAACAACTGGAACATCATCAGACTTGGTACTGTCAATCATGTTTGAAGGGACTGATGTTAAATCCAGGATGACATCAACCTGTCCAGA
The DNA here is from genome assembly GCA_037783545.1 of Henricia sp. BOLD:AAB3569. Lineage (NCBI taxonomy): Eukaryota > Metazoa > Echinodermata > Asteroidea > Spinulosida > Echinasteridae > Henricia > Henricia sp. BOLD:AAB3569. The sequence goes on along the minus strand of JBBELK010001513.1, from coordinate 29,020 downwards.
AAAAAGTACCTTGACATGAATTCCAATAGATGTTTGGTACTACAAAATTCCAGCTTTTTTCCTTATACATGTACTATCATTGGTAGCGTATGTGTTGCCACCCTTGCATCTGATGAGTAGAAGTCAAATAGTGCCTTTAGCATGTCTTTAATTGTTTATACCAATTTTTCAATTCTACAGTGCACCATTCTGGCATGTATTTATATTGCATTTATTCATATTCATCCCAATAGTAAGCAAACTAAATAAAAAAATGCGAGATTACCTGGCAACACTTGTGTACATGATTGCCCATAAAAGATTTCCCATGGTAAGCTTGCCTGCATACTTTGTGCTTGGCGAGAATGTCATCAAGGCCACTAACTATTGGCCCAGTGCCAAATGGGAGTTGAACGTTCTCTTCCTGGGATTTCTATAAGACATGGAAAAATTACATGCACAGTCAACAATAAGTGGGGATGGTATTCAGTTAGGCAAAAAATCGCTGCATAAACCTAGAAATAATTCAACGTGAAAAAAAGGACAGCTTTATATGCTTATAGTAAGATTAATTCTGCCTATTGGTGCTTTTAAAGTTCTTCACCAAGTTTGTTATTTCTGTCTGTAGCTCATCAGCTTTGCGGACCATCCTCCTGAACTCATTCCGTGCTGCTTGTCGTTGACCGCTTATTACATGGAGGGGAAGCTCATCCTCAATTTCTTCAAGCTTATGCCTTTTCTCCTCAAGCTGTGTATGGAGCTTCTGCTTCCGTTGGACCTCGGCTGTAACTGCCTCATCAAAGTTGTATTCATCATCAGCTTCATCTGCACCTGTGACACGCAACTTGAACAGCTGAAGGTCAAGGCCGTGGCAATCCGCTTCAAACAGATCAAACAACTTCTTAAACACTCCAAGGGAGATATGCAGGCAAGGTAAAATTACCTGTATGTAGCAATATAAACAAAAACGGATATTATACACCGTGCGTCATGCATGAGTTGGCGCTTTGTGGATGCATTTGACAATTAACAGTATGTTAATGTACATGTATACAAATCAAATGGTGTTTTTACATAGTTTTTTTAAAATGCGTACATGGTCAAGGTCAATCTGTATTTGGGGGAGGTCCACGATGCTGAAGGATACGTCCTTGGATGTACTGCGCCTAGCACCATTGTCAACAAAATCATTGTAGTGTTGGCAGATAGAAGCTAAGGTTCTTTGAAGAGAGGGACCCCTCTCGGCCGTGGACTTCTGCATAGCTTCTTTCCTCACTAGGCAGTATATGCAGCAGTAGCGTGCTACACAATAAACGTAAGGGGACACATGTTAAGTGCAAGGTAAAAAGACACTACATGTATTATGCTCGAAACAACTGAACAAGTGAATTCGTACCATTGGGTCCTAGGGTGCCATACAGCTTCGTCAGAAGTTCATAATCGCCGAAACAGAACAGCCTGATGGTGTGGCCCCTGTAATTGTCAAAGACACAACACACCGAAAGTGGGTTTAAAATTAATCGGCAAAATGAAACAAATTAAAAACACAATCCCCCTCCAAAAACAAAAGCTCACCTCCATTTTTCTGCAGAAAGGTCACTAATTTGGCTTGTAACTTTTGGCAGTACTCTATGTAGATTGCAGGCCGAGTCATTTCCTTCAAAGCATGCGAAAACAACTGTGTTCTGAAGGCTGTTTGGATGGTCAACATTGACGATCTGAAATGCCATCTTGAAGGACGACCCCCCCTTGTCTCCTCCGACCTTTACCCAGATTTCATCGGTTGGGATGACATCACCATGCCAGGTTTATGAACCACACCTACATGTACATGGATGGAGAAAGCAAAAAGCAAATTTAGTTTTCCGAAGATGTACATGTAAGTGCAAATTAAAACGTCTTTTTGTCAAACTGATTTCACGAAGACTTTCGACCGTCACAAATACCCAAATCCATCTCAACTCGCCGAAACCATTTGTAAGTTTGCCACAGGTTCGGCGAGTTGCGATGGATTTGGGTACTTGGGACACATCGCAGGTCTTTGTGAAATCGACCCCTGGTGGCACAAAAACTGTACATGTACCGTCACACAGACTTCCCCCCCCCCCCCCAACCCCCCAATCCAGGGGAAGTACCAGTTGAACCAGCCCCAAAACAAAATGTACCGGTACATGTATACTAGTAGCCACAATTTTATATACAGAGTACGACAACTCTGAAAGAAAAAGGTTTTCCCACTAAAGAACAAAGTTTAAAGTGCTATATATGACCAAGAGACTGTAACATGCTCAATGGACTTGTATAGTACTTACTTGTCAAGTCTGTCAAGATAGTCCAGCACCATCATGCTAAGGTTATTAACTCTGACAAATGGCACCATTCGATTTTCAAACCCATGGGACCCTTCGGCCTTCAAGCTTGGAAAGACCAGTTCCACCATTTCCCCAACTAAGTAGTCTTTCAGAAGATGCTTTTGCTGCCATCTCATTGATCTTTCCGATGCTATAGTTGGCCCTATGTATCTGTAAAAAATAGAAATTAAAAACTTGTAAATACAGTAGACTGTTAAAGATCTTTTTATGATTGTACAATATACATGTACCTCATGTACATTCCGTAACTTTGCAAATGATGTTAAATACCTGCGTAGCTTCCTCATTTGGTCCCATGCAAGGTGGCAATCTCTCATCATTGCCAGAGATACGTTAGCTGAGGTTATGTTGGGGGGGTGAAGGACGCTTGCACAATGTTGAGAGGCCTTCCTCTCTAGCTCCTGGTTTACAAGGTGAGCTTGCTGACTCGCAGTTCTGGTGTTTTTTTGACACTTACATTAAATTCGTAAAGACCTGTCCCTGTGGTAAAAGCTGTCTTACTCTTATCCTGTGGATCAACTTCGACTTGCCAGTAACCACTGGCTAAGTCCAAGGATGTAAACCACTGTGAGCCAGACAGAGCGTCAAGGCTATCATCCACACGAGGAAGTGGATATGCATCTTTATAAGTCACCTCATTCAATTTCCTATAGTCAATACAGAACCGAGTGGACCCGTCCTTTTTCTTGACTAAAACGACGGGACTAGCCCATGGACTATTGGATGGTTTAATTACCCCTTTGTCCAACATTTCATCAATCTGTTTTTGTGCTTCAATCTTTTGATGATGTGGTAAACGACGAGCAGGTTGTCGTTTAGGGCGAGCATCCCCGGTATCTATACTGTGGTACACTTCATCAGTACGACCAAGTTCACCCGATTTTGAAAAAAACACCCTGATTTTTACACAACATGTCTTTTAACTTATCCTTCTGTTCACATGTTAGTTCTTTAGAACAACGCTGGTATAAATCCTCTAACTCTGGGTCTAACTCTTGTTTGTCACCATCATCTTGATTATCATTGTTTATTTCATTTACTGATTGGAGGACAGCTACTTGAGTACCTTTATACATTGTCAATGGTTCATTTGTCAAGTTCAGCATACGAATAGGTACGTGATTAGTTTTACTAGCACCAGAGAATGTTCGACCAATCAGTACACTGTTATCTTTAGCTACAAAACGTCCTGATGGCTCTATTAACCCTTGCGTTATGCCGTTTTTCTAGCATGCAGCTGTCCAGGGACCATAAATTCTTGCCCTTGCGGAATGGTTACCGTTTCCGCTACCGTAATTCTACAACAGTTAGTGGTAATTACATTCTCCATGATTACTGTAACGTCGTATGTGCCGAATCTTAGCTTTTTCTTAGGTAAATCTAAAATTCCTTCGTGAAACAAAAGAAAATCCAGACCCAAGATGCCAGCCTGAGTAATCGAGGCAACATAGATCAGATGACGTCTAACCAGTTTACCAAATCTAATTACTATTTCAGCACTACCCACTACATCTAATGCTGTACCTTCGGCAGCTATAATGGACTTAGTACTAGCATGCAACGTCTCCCTTATATTCTGAGGTAATAACTCCCACGTATGCGGGTGTAAAATAGTCACTGAAGATCCGGTATCCACTAAGAATTTAACATGTGTACCATGAACGTTACCATGTACAAACATTGTACTCTGGGCCTGATTATCCATTATTGGCTGGGCACCGACCCCGTGCTCAGCCGAGCCCGGTTTTCCTGCGGTGCCGTGGACCTATTAGGCCGATCAGCCTGAGATTGTGATGGTACAGACTGCATGTTATAAGGACACTCAAAATGCCTGTGACCTTCTAGTTTACAATTCCAGCAGATCAATGGTACCTTAGGCTTTCTTGTTCTACTTTGTTCAAGGGCTACTTGGAGTTCTTTTACTGTCCGTTCCAACTGTTCAACCTTGTGTTTTAGCTCATCCTGATTCTGTTTATTTGGTAACCCTAAATTATCGGTGTTACTTTGACATGCATTGGCACCCATTCTCTGCAAAAAGTTAGCTTTATTATATTCTACCTGAAGAAAGGCCTCTTCTTCTAAAGCTATAGTAAGAGCTGCCCCTAGATCTTTAGGTTTAACTCGTCGGACCTGCATTCTGACATCGGGCGAGTCCAATGCTTCAATAAAATGATCTCTACCCAGCTCTTCTCGCAAAACAGCAGGGATGTCTGGATACGCCTTAGATACAAGTCTACGGATATCGCTTGCTAACTCGGGTAAACCTTCACCTTTTCTACGCGACCTTACTTTAAGTTGTGCTCTAAACAAACCCGATTGCCCCTGTGGTGAAAATCTTGCTTTCAAAGCCTTAACGACTTCTTCAAAGTACATTTTACTGGTTTCAGGTAAGTCAGTATAGACCTGTAGGGCTGGGCCCTAACTGCAAGGAACTTTGTTTTCTGTTCCACGGTCCAACCATTTATCTGACTACATAAGTTTAGATTAGTTAGCCAATCTTCAAAGTTAGTTTTACCATCATAATTGTCGGGTTCTACGATTGGTTTGACTGGTTTCGATACATGCTGCATGGAACTACCATATTCAATATCAGGAGTACCAAAAACTAAATTATCACCACCTACATCAAGCCGAGCCTCTTGTGGATATGTCGTAGTTCTTTCCATGGGGGAGGACATTTGGCTGGGGACTGGAGGTCCCATGGGCCGAAACGACCTCAGCCGAGTCAATCTTTCTCTTTGAGCTACAATTTCACCTTGTAACCTTGCAATAGTATGGTCTAATTGACCTGCTAAATTTCTCCTTGGATTCATGTTGGTTTAACAAACAAATTGAATGATGGGGTAAAATTTCGATCCCACCGCTGCCACCAAAAACTGTAATGGGAACCCCCTTATTGGGGGTTCGCTCGCCAGTTAGGGAGAGACAACTAACAAAATAAATAAATGCTGACAAACTGTTTCTGAATAAATTTAGTAAATTATAATTTTCATATTTCCGGGCCTAAAATATACAGCTTCTCACAAGTATTTTGTTTAAGAATTCAACAGATTGACTCGTCTGAGTATCCAAGACACTCGGCTATAATAAATAAATAAACAAACTTACATATCCTGATGAAAAAAACACTGACGAACGGCGGAAAATTAACAAACATAACATTAGCTACGACAAACTTCTTGTAGCAAACTCAACATTATACAAAATATAAGCGCCGCTCGCCAGCAGAGCATGTGTCCCCAGCCACAGTGATCTCTAAAATGCCTCACCTAGTTGTTGTTGTTGTTGTATATTTGTATGGCATCTTCGGCAACTAAGGCCCTTTATGCCATCAACTATACGGTTTTAGCTTTAACTATACTATATTATTAACTTGAGATGACGAAGAAGGAGTTGCAGTTTTAGTAGTGGGAGGAAAGCCCCCAGAGAAATGCCCCAGGGGAAAACCCACGCGGTCAAGTAGGGACTGCAAACCCAATCCACATACACGCCTCACCTGGAGTAAGGCATGAGGCCTTAAATAGACTGTATGTGTAGCATACAGTCTAGCTGACTATACACCCCAATTGATCTTTTGTATTTACAACAATTGCCATGCTTCAGCACTCCAAAAAAAGAAAGCCAGTACGCAGTACAAAGACATACCAACAGACACCAGTCTGTACAAAAGACATACCAATGGCTGGGTAAGGAACCACAAATATTAAAAGCCAGGCCCTGGAGTGAACAAATTCCAAACTGGAAAAGGAATGTCAGACATCTAAACATATGGCTAGGTTATGGCTGTATAAAGAGATTAAATTAAACAGGTGGGTATATAAATAAAATAAAGTAAGTCTTTTCTGTTACAATATCAATGTGAAGCTTGGTACACCCCCGTGTGTGCATACAAGTGTGACGTCATCATTACCTCATCATGTGTCAAATAAACATTCAAAGTTTACTATTTCAAAAATTAATCTCTCAAGAACCGTAATTGATACATGCACATTTCTTTGACAACATGATAGATCTGAATGATTTGAGCAAATCATGTGCCATTTTTAGCATTTTATAAGACCTAAAGATCATATAGCAGAATAGTCGGAATTTTCCAGTCTGAAAACCACACTCTAGGACTCTTGAGACATGACAATGTTCAACGATTTTATTCTCAGTTTTCATAATGAGCCGATCTTTACATAATACAAATATCCAAATCATAACATGTATAATTTTTTATAACTAACGCAAAATTAAAATTAGAAAACAAAAACAAAATTAGAAAATAGACCATGTAAGTCGACCTCGAGAACGTGCGGGACTATGAGAGCCTTATGTACGACCGGAGACCTCAAATAGGAAGTATAACACAGACAGCAACCGTTTTGGGGGTCAACATTAGACAGTTTCAGCAAGCGCAAAATCCGCGCGCGTATACGTATCCGTATCATTTTCAGCTTTGACGTCATCACTTTATGCGGTCTCTTCGTAAGTGATGCGGATCGGTCATACGTACGGGAGCCGTTTGACACGGGAGCGGTACGTATAAAATTAAACTCGACTTGTTTACACCAAATTAGTTCCCAAACGGATACGTATACGCGCGCGGATTTTGAGCTTGCCGAAACTGTCTATTAGCAGTTTCACGTATACGTTTTGGGGTCCATTATTCAGATCACACAGAGATTATGTCTACAATTTCTTCAGTTCTCTCAGACCTATCATAGGAATTTGTCACATACCTAGTACAATTCTTCAGATACAATTTGCCGCAATACTCAACTTCCATTTTTGCCATTTCACAGGTGATAACAACGTCTGAAATTCATCACAAAATGTTCATTTAGCCCGATCACCTAGCGTTTGTAACAACAGACGTCATAGCTCTAGTTCTTTTAGAACTGCAAATAGATTTTGAATGCAAATAGATTCAAAGTGGTTGTGAATTTGACCATATTTCTACGGAACGAAATGTTTCCACACATGTGGACCTTTTGAGTATACCAATGGTGACGTCTTCACATGGACGGTGGTTACGTAATGTGGTGTCAAATTACGCAAATTTGGAGCTGAATTGTTTTAAAATGCTAGATCTTCAGAACTACAATAGATATTGGTATGATTCCTTCACCACATATAAGAACTTGATGTTAAAGTTGCATTGCCCGTGTTTCGGTGAAAGGATTAAAACAATTAATTTACACAAGCGAACGAATTTAGGAAGCTATTACGTGTCTCTGTAACGAAAAATATCAAAAACTTAAATTTCCGACGTCGGGAATTGGAGATACAAGCCTTTTTCTTGAAACGTGCTTCACATGTTGTACATGTGCGCGTACGCTCATATGTACATAGTATGTGTACAATGTACACATGTACGCGCACATGTACATTTACGTCATAACCCTGTCGATTAAATGACCTGCCAGCCATTTAATCATTTCTTGTTTTTAATCGACTGGCATTAATCCTTGACGGATTTTTACGTTCTTGGTACCAAATGAAAGCTGATAACGTTTTCTATTCTAGAAAAATACCTATTTAACTTTAAAAAAAATATTGTACGCCCAAATCGGCCCAAACACGGGCAGTGCGACTTTAATCAAATTGTTGAACAGTTTGTGCACAAAATTGTGACGTCATGATGTCGTCACAGGTGTCAAATTATCAACATTCAAAGGTTATTATTTCCAAAATTCATATCTCAAGAACCATAATAGATACTTGAACAATTCTTCCACAGCATTATAGGTCTAAATGAACTGAACAAATCATACACTGTGTGACCCCTGTGTGACCCCTACTTCCGGTCTAAACCGGAAGTTAATCGAGAATGTGCATTTGTTAGCATTGTAAATGCAAATAGAGCCAAAGTGGTAGGGAATTTGAACATAGTTCCACGGAACGAATTGTTCCCACACATGTGGACTTTATGACTATACCAATGATGACGTCATCACTGGCACGGTGGTTACGTAATATGATCTCAAATGACAAAATATTGAGAACTGTGATATATATTCGAAAGATTATTTCACCACATGTAAGAACTTGTTCTTCAGTAGATCCTTGAGCAATTTGTGCACACAATAGTGACATCATGGTGAGATTGACTGGGCCAATAATTACGTCATCAGACACACTAAAATTTTAGCGTATAATAATCAAAGAGTCATATGTCTTAAGAAATCAAATACTGGCAATCGATATGTGAATGTTTCTTTTGCAACATCGACCAATTCAAGTTTTCAACCAATTTTAAAAGTGTGACGTCATCATAAGATCAATGTTTATGTTAGACTGGTTCCCGTCCACATTCCACAGAGGAGAATATAAGGACAGGTAAAGGGCGCTTCTCCTTGTTCTGTAATTGGTCGTCTTTGGGCGTGCGCATTGTGTTTTTTATATTTAAAAATTGGCCAAGCCCTTTGCTTTAGGCAATGTACTTTATTTACATAATTGGATATGTTCGACACGCACAGCCAAGTTACAAATGTCAATGCAAAATCTGCGCACTTACTAAAAAAATAAAAATAATAATAATCACGTGACGGGCAGAATTCTGCCCGTCATGGCTGCCCTTTACCGATCCCTATATTTTCGCAATAAGCGAACCAATCTATAGGGATCGGGAACCAATCTATGTTTATGTCGCCCGATCACCTTGCGTTTGTAAAAAACACAAACGCAAAGCTCTAATTTACTTTCAGTTTAGAAAATCACATGCTAAGCTAGTGGTGCACGCCACTGCCTATCATAACCAAGCCTGTGCTGGCTTTATGCCAATATATTATCCGATGAACAGTTTATTTTGTAATTTACACCAATTGCGTGCACCACATAGCAACAAATAATAGTCTGGTCAAGTGGATATTAAGTGTGCATGTAAAAGTAAGCGTGCATGTAAAAGGAATTTTTGTGAGGAAAAAAATTTATCGAGTCATGAGGAAAACCCAACATGCTTTTCAACATGAAGCTTTTCCATGTTATAAAAACATACTCACACTCCTTCGCAAAGGCGATATGCTGAAAGTTAATTTCCGAATTTACCAAACTGTTTTTAAAGACACAAACTCTTGTTTTGTTTTCAAACTGTTGTAAACAGGGACATATCTGAGTGCCCTCTGTTGACAAAACCGTACAACTGATAATGTGATCTGTGATACTGTACAACTGATCTGTGATAATGCTCCGCTATAAAAAATTAGTTCTCTACATTTGTTGCCGATGAATATGTGCGCCTCTTAAGTATACTACAATTTAGGACGGTTATACGTACAGTTGAGGTAAGAAGTACAAATACAACTGTATGCAACCAGGTGAAAAGCTGGTGTGCTTACATCATTTTTGTAACAGTCTTCCCTAAATTCTTGATTTTGTGGAATTTCTCACGTGCATGTTTAGGAGAGTTATGCTTTGTAGGTCTTTGTAGACCCACAAACTGTGAGGGGCAAACGCCACCGAACCAATTCCTGGATCGACAAAGTCCTAAAATTGGTAACTAGTATATAACACAGTCAGACCTGGTCGCACTGGAGGCAAAGAGAATGAAAGTTGTTGTTGTTGTATATTTTATGGCATCTTCGGCAACTAAGGCCCTTTATGCCATCAACTATACGGTTTTAGCTTTAACTATACTATATTATCAACTTGAGATGACGAAGAAGGAGTTGCAGTTTTAGAAGTGGGAGGAAAACCCCCAGAGAAATGCCCCAGGGGAAAACCCACGCGGTCAAGTAGGGACTGCAAACCCAATCCACATACACGCCCCGGATTCGAACCCGGGACCCCAGAGGTGAAAGGCTTTTTATAAAATGTTTTATTCGTCCGAATAAAACACGCAAGCCAGGTCAAGTCCAGTCCAATGTCGATTCCGTTTATACCAGTTCCTCAATCATTGTCGTTGCCAGTCCAGGTCATGTATCCACCAAGCGTCCGCCGTTATTGCCGAATTTCCTCATTCGTAGTCGTTGCCAGTCCAGGTCATTATCCGGCGAGAATCCAAACGTGTATTCCTCCATCACAATCGTCACCAATCGTATCCGAGTATCCACAGGTACATCCTCGGTAAAACCACCAATCGTCACCAGTCCAAGTCGAGCAATTAAGCATCAAGACCACAGACACGGATCCCATCGTTTTCCAATCCATTATCGTTCGAGAAGCACCACAGGTACATCTTCGTAAAACCACAATCGTCACCAGTCCAGGTCTGGAAGAATCAAGACCGCAGACACGGATCCAATCGTGTTCCAAAATTCCACCGGCATTCCCAGTGACGTACGTTCCAGAACATCACGGGATTCCGAAAAACACAGCGGTCATCACAGGCAGGCGAGGAAAGAACCCGTACGCCAACCCGACCGCCCCTGAGAATGAAAGCTAGGCGCAACGCGCTTATATAGCTAACTTTGTCACACCCCAAAAACTCAAGTATAAAAACGCAAACAAAGGAAACAATGCAAACCTATGCATGCGTATCTTGCATGCTTTCTTTTATTTAGCCTGGGCCACCTGCCCTGGCATGCGTATCTTGCATGCTTTCTTTTATTTAGCCTGGCCACCTGCCCTGGCATTTTAAAGGAGAATTATATATTCACCCTGCACCAGAAAGGGAGGTATCCACTACATTAACCCCCTTCCAGATCATAAGTGATAATTAATGATCGATAATAAACAATTACATATTTACAAAAAAAAAAAAATAGTTTAAAGGTATCTACTGGGCCAGCGTACTCTCCTTCCAGATCGGGTGAATCTGTCCGATCTGTCTGGAGTAATGCTGGGTAAAGTACTTGGCGGAACTGCCACTCGAGTTGGTGTTGCCGCTTCAAAATCGAGATACGCCACTTTTAATCTATCAACGCTAACCGAATTAGGTTTACCTTTGATATCTAAAATGAAATATTTATCTTTTCTTTCTATGACTCGATATGGACCATTGTAAGGCGGCTGCAATGGCTTTTTGACAGCGTCAACTCTAACAAAGACATGTGTACATGTAAATAAGTCTTTAGAAATCCGACTTTGTCGTTGGTTAGTTCTTGTTTGTGCTGGCTTCAGTTTAGACATGTGATGACGTAATCGGTCGACATATTTACTGGGATCTAAACTCTCTAAATTTTACTAAACCGATCCCACAAAACAAAATCATATGTGACATTCGTCATACCCTAATAAACATCCGACACCAAGCCAGTACGGTTTGTTTTGAATGGGTACCGGCCCACTGTGGGATTTCCGGTAATGAAAAGGTAGACGCTATAGCCAAACTTGCCATCCAAAAGCCCAACATCGATCACTGTATCCCCTATACAGATACCGAGATCAAACATTTTCTCAAAAAACAACTTATTGATGAATGGTCCAATACTATCCCTAGACTTGACCCCTCCAAACATTGTGAACTCAGACCTTCTTTTACTTTCACCAGTTGGGGGAAAAAACGCCCTCAAGAAATTGTTTTCCACAGACTCCGCCTTGGCGTCTGCAAAGGCCTCAATAAATTTCTCTTCTATACTGGAAAACATATTGACGGCAACTGCGAAACATGTGGGGTCAGTGACGATGTTGGTCATCTTCTCCTTGATTGTGCTAAATTTAATAGACAGAGACGAGTCCTCCAAAATGCTTTAAATCAATCTTCTACTCAAATGACATTAACCCATATCCTTGGTCAAAAACACAACTGCCAACACATTCTTAAATTTATACTGGACTGTAATGTTAGAATTTAGTATTATTGAAACGGCCTTTTTGTTTTCTTAATGTTGCGCATGGACAAGGGATCATGGGAGGACAGTTGCGCTGGTGATTGGACGGGCACAGTGCCGCCCTTTCATCACCCGGAGGTATGCGGACCTGCAAAAAGTACCGGGTGGGAGCCTTGTGCTCTCACTTGGGAAACGGCCGGCCTTGCGGGACCCCTTGTGGCACTGTTGTCTGGACAATTACTGGCGCTCCTCCCCCCTTAACCCCATGCATTTTCTTGTAAATTCCTCTTCTTTTTTTTTTCAGCACTCGCAGTCTCTCATCGCTCTTCTTTGCAACCATATTCACTCTTTGAAATTCTGGGTCCAATAAGTTCTATGACAATCGATAAGATAGTATCGATTCTGACGAGCTGAGCTGAGCATGCGCATATGGCACAAAGGGCACACGGATTGCCATAAGTGCCATTAACTTACAACAACAACAACAACAACTCTAAATTTTCCACAGGCACAATTAATTCTCTAGGTAGTCTGACAGTAGAGCCATAAACCAATTATGCCGCACTACATCCTATATCAGGTTTATAAGATTAACGGAGACTAAGTAAAATTAAAGGTAATGACTCAGTCATTTGTTGGGTTCGCTTTGTGCTTTCAAGGCTGCTTTAAGTGAACAATGGAAACGTTCAATAATTCCATTTGCAATTGGATGGTAAGCAGTAGTACGAACATGTTTTGTTCCAAGTAATTGAGCGACTTGTTCGAAAAGATTGCTTTCAAATTGACCACCTCTATCAGTAGTAATTGTAGTTGGTACTCCAAATCTAGCTACCCAGTTACCAATGAATGCCTTTGCAACAGTTTCTGCGGCAATATTAGAAATTGGCACTGCCTCCGGCCACCTGGTAAATCGGTATATGCATGTAAGTAAATATGAACATCCGTTCGATAAAGGTAATGGACCGACAATATCAATATGTATATGGCTAAAACGAGCGTCAGGTGTTGCGAAAGTGCCTAACGGTGTCACTGTATGACGATGGACTTTCGCGCGTTGGCATTGAATGCACTGTTTCGTCCAGTTTATGACGTCTTTATTGATAGATGGCCATACAAAACGTTGTGTAATTAAACGTTGTGTGCTTCTTATACCAGGGTGCGATAGACCATGTAATGAATGAAAAACATTTCGCCTATATTCTGCAGGAATATATGGACGTGGATGTCCAGTTGATATATCACAAATAATGGTATTATGTGATGTCAAAATAGGCATTTCTCCAAACTGAAGACTAGACGATTCGCGAAGCTTAATTAGCTCTGGGTCTGTCTTCTGACTCGTTGCTATTTGGTCAAAATCCACACCAGTACTATCCAAGGCATTAGGATTCAGTGAATTTATTTCGCACCTTGATAAAGCATCAGCTACAACGTTTTATTTCCCCTTAATGTGACGTATATCGGTACTAAACTGAGATATATAGTCTAAATGACGAATTTCTCTTGGTGAGTAACGATCTGGTTTTGCTTGAAACGCATAGATCAAAGGTTTATGGTCAGTAAGTATATAAAAATCACGACCTTCAAGAAAATGCTTAAAATGGCGAATTGATAAGTATACGGCCAACAACTCACGACCAAATGTACTATATCTAGTCTCTGCTGGCTGTAAACGCTTAGAAAAAAATGCAATAGGTTTCATTTCGCCATCTATATATTGGTTAAGTACGCCACCAACTGCAGCATTTGATGCATCAACCATCAAACAAGTTGGTGCATCAACAACTGGGTGCACAAGCAAAGTGCTTTTGGTTAGTACAGTTTTGGCTTCTCGAAAGGCTTGTAATTCTTGTTCTGACAACTCGATAATCTTATTCTTTTGTTTGCTACAAAGTTGATCTGTCAAAGGTTGTAAAATGTCGGCACAATTCGGGATAAAACGTCTATAAAAATTGATCAATCCTAAGTATTCTCGCAATTTACGTAGCGAGGTCGGTACTGGAAAATCTTGAATGGCCTCGACTTTGCTTTCCAAAGGTCTAATACCGTTACAATCAATGTTATGACCAAGGAATTCAAGGCTAGATACTCCAAACTCGCATTTGCTCGGATTGATTACAACGCCAAATTCACGAAGCCGATCAAAAAGTAACCCGAGATGAATTTCATGTTGTTCGGCATTGTCACTCGCTATAAGTAGGTCATCGATGTAAGCATATACAAAGTCAAGACCATGCAAGACTTGATCGATGAATCTTTGAAACGTTTGAGCTGTATTCATTAATCCAAAGGGCATCCGAATATATTCAAAAAGGCCAAACGGTGTAGTTATTGCGGTTTTAGGAATGTCTTCAGGCGCGATCGGTATTTGGTGGTAGGCCTTAACAAGATCAATTTTGCTAAAAACCTTTTTACCGTATAGATTTGATGTAAAATCGTGTATATGTGGAATGGGATATCTATCGGGGACTGTGATGCTATTTAAAGCTCGATAATCGCCGCAAGGTCTCCAATCACCCGATTTTTTAGGCACCATGTGCAACGGCGAGGACCATTGACTATCTGATGGGCGGATAATCCCTAATTCCAACATATGGTCAAATTCGGCTTTAGCTGCAGGTAATTTATTTGCGGCTAATCGTCTAGGTCGTGTACAAACTGGTTGTCCAGTAGTTTTTATATAGTGTACAACATTATGTTTAACACAACTTTCCTGATAGTTCGGCCTAGTAATTTCTGGATAATGACCAAGTAAGGAAGTATACACATTGTCACTGTTAGGCATAGCAAATACCGGGCTCGGTGAAATTACAGACGTTTTATTACCATTGGCCGTTAGTTCAGTTAACGAGTCAATTAGTCTGTGATTTTTCATATCTACCACTAGAGAAAAATGCCTCAGAAAATCGGCGCCGATAATGGGTATTGGTACTTCGGCGATAATGAAAATCCATTTGAAACTACGCCTTAATCCAATGTCTAAGGACATAGATTTTTCTCCGTATGTAGCGATTGGAGTTTTATTAGCCGCTTGTAACGTGTACGAACTACGGTTGCGTTTCTCGCTACTCACTGGTGGTATTACACTTACTTCGGCGCCAGTATCTACTAGAAACTTAGAGCCGGTAATTTTGTCACGAATGTAAAATAGACGACTTTTTGTTTTGCCAGTCATACTTGTCGTCCCTAGTTGACGGCTATTTAGTTTTCCTGGTTTACATTAGACTTAGGCCTATATGTACACGGTTTGACGCATTTGGTAGCCTTGTCCCCAAATCTCCAATGGTACCAGCACTCAGTACCCGCGCGTAGTACGGATTTCGAGGAATTTCTATATTTCTCCCGTCCTCGAACTTTAGATCTCTCTCGGCTACGCCCTCTAGAAAAACTACGACTGTTTTTATTTGTATTACTGGTAACGAGTTCTTCTACCAAGTTCGTTAATCTGTCAACCTGATTTTGCAAGTCATCCATGCGTTTTTCTATCGGTTGGGGTGAAGTTACTGTATGTACTTCAGCAGAAGCACATATTTTGGGCGGTGAAGCGACTTCTAGGATTTTATCGGCAATTATAGCCAATTGTTCTAAATCGACAGTGTCACTGGTCGAGGCTAAAATTAATTGCACATTCTGTGGCAAACGTTGAAGAAACAACCGTCTTAGTATGTTTTGTTCAAGTAGGTTTTCTCCTAAAAGTTGGTTCATGCGCCGGAGAAGCTGCGTTGGCTTTCGATCGCCAAGCTCCTCTGAAATTAATAATTGGTGCAATCGTTTTTGCTCGGACTCTGATGTTCTTTTTATGAGTTCCGTTTTTAATTTTTCATCAGGAGCAAAAGCAGGAGGGGTAATTAAAAGATCCCTTATCTCCTGTGCTATCTCCGGCTGGAGTGACGACACTACATTATGCAAATTTGGTTGTTTGACTCGTGATTTGACGAGTTTGAAACTGCGCCTCCACCTGCGCAAACCAAATTGTAGGGTCATTAGGCCAAAAAGGGGGCAGTTTAATACTAACTGCATGTACTGGGTCTGCTGGTAGGTCTGGTGCTTTGGCCATAATTAAAGCAATGAATTCAAACTAGATGAAGAAAAACAAAATGCATGGATAACTGCTTTAATCTGTAAGACTGAGCGCCTGTCGGTCGAGATCAAATGATCGGTACATTTCTCGGAACTAAAGACGTTTAAGTTTAGGGTCACCGTGCAGACCGTCGTACAAATGTGCGAAATGGTTTCTACGGTTATACGTTATTTTACCACGACGAGTTCTTTTCTCGATTTTCCGTATCGCATTGTGCCAAGATAGTGTTCTCAGTTCAATTCCACTCTAAATATGATTATGCGCCTTAATCTTCTCGATGACTTCGTCTATTAACGAGTCATGAGAACGCTGGATTGCCTGAATGTCATCTTTTGTAATTACCGGCACACCAAGATTTTTGCTAAGTTGAAATTTAGCAAACGATACAGGAGGGAGAGTAGCAAAACTGACCAGAGTATTCGGTCTTGCAGCAACAATTGCCGATTTGAAATTGTTCAATTCCAAAAATAAACTCTCCGCTGTATGACTGGACGACTTCAGTACCGGGACACGGTATTTATGAGTTGGATCGTAGTGAAATGCGGTAAGATCGTTAATACCAGCTGCAATTCGAACAATCACACGATCATTGGCACTATACGAATTTAATTTATGGATAGTGGGTCCTACTAGGTTATATATCTTAGCACCGCGTATAATTACAAAATCAACACTGAAAGGAAACGATTCTAGATCAGGTTTTGGGTAGGACGAAAATTTATGTCCTCTAGAATCTGCGACGAATAAATATCTAAGCATAATAAGTATTCAATGTCGGGGTCACCAGTTTAGGAGAGTTATGCTTTGTAGGACTTTGTAGACCCACAAACTGTGAGGGGCAAACGCCACCGAACCAATTCCTGGATCGACAAAGTCCTAAAATTGGTAACTAGTATATAACACAGTCAGACCTGGTCGCACTGGAGGCAAAGAGAATGAAAGCTAGGCGCAACGCGCTTATATAGCTAACTTTGTCACACCCCAAAAACTCAAGTATAAAAACGCAAACAAAGGAAACAATGCAAACCTATGCATGCGTATCTTGCATGCTTTCTTTTATTTAGCCTGGGCCACCTGCCCTGGCATGCGTATCTTGCATGCTTTCTTTTATTTAGCCTGGCCACCTGCCCTGGCATTTTAAAGGAGAATTATATATTCACCCTGCACCAGAAAGGGAGGTATTCACTACACATGCAGTACTTAAAACATAGCTTGTACACCTTGCAATGGTTCGGGTAGTTTACCATTCTGGGTGATGATGGTAGTGGTGTACATGTACATGTAGTTATACTTCTGACTTTAACTGTAACGCTATATTTGATCACTGATGAATACTGTGCAAACACTACAATCAATGTACATCGATTTCAGTTGCATTTCACATGCACATAACTGTAACAAACGCAATGTAATCGCAGACTTCTTTAAAATTGTGTAATCCTTTGGTAATAAAGCCATTCTTATATTAAATAGTAATTGTTGATTGTAATCGTTGAATGTGCACAGTGCAATAAACGCACTGTAGGTGCTATGCATTAAACTCTGTTTCTCTGTGTCAAATTTATTATGAAAATGATAATACATGTAGATGTGAAAAAGAAGTATATTGTATGCAAAAATCACAGCGCAGATATTTTCCCAAGTGCAGAACAACATGCAGTTTAACTGCGCGCGCGTTATCAGCTTTGGACACATGGGCGAGGTATTTCAGATCATGAAGGAAGGTATACAGCCTTGATCAAGGCGTTGGGCTTGTCTTTAAGTTATAGACGGCCCGCTGAAGATAAAACTGAACAAAATGCTTACAAGCTACGGAATCTGTTGCACGTCTTGGCTCACAACGCGCCGCGCTACGACTATGCACACACGCACGTACATGTATCAGTATGGTCCTAAACCCAACTCATTACAGTAATAGGGAAACCACCCCAGCGTGAGCTGAAATTTCATTGGTCGACGCACGCCAGGCTATGTTTGAAAGACCTATGACGTGCGATCATATGTGCGTTCATCCGAGGCAGTATTAAGAGCTCACAAAAATCATTTAGGAAAGCTGTCATATTACGACCGTTGTCCCCCAGAAGTGTCCAAAGTGGAAGACATCGGAGCCATACAAAGTGATTTACTTCAAAAACACAACCCAAAGCATGTTATTCTCCACATTGGTACCAATAATGTCCAAGATGACCCGTCTACACTGGCATCTAAAATCAAGAGCGTCAGTGAGGAAATCCAAAAAACATCAAACGCCAACATCACGCTCACAATATCTTCTATTGTTCACCGTCAGCATGAAACAATGGAACAAACATCAAGAATCACGTCTATAAACAGCAAGCTTGAACATGTCGCGGCACTGTCCGACTGGTATTTTATTAGTCACAATAACATCGGTTCATCCCACATCGCCAGAGATGGAGTGCACCTCAACCAACATATACATGTTGGCAAAGAACATCATTGAGCATATCCGTGGTCCAAAACGCAATGTTACCTAAGAATTTGAACAGGAACGCGATTATCCTACATATGCCCAAGTTCTTTCAAACTCCATGCCTTCACAATTAAGATGTCGTCCTGAGCCACAACATCAAAGGAGGCAACAGCGAGATTTTCGGGAGAGATTCCAGATTGAAAAGAAAGCCGATACAATTTCAACTCAAGACGAGGCCAACGGTAAAAGATCAGAACTGGCAACGGTACCTGAAATTTGTGTCCCAGGTGCTGAACACATGACTGTGACGTCAGCGTCTTGTGAAACTGATTATAAGGAAGTAGATGGTGGTAAAATACCCCCATTGTCAACGAAAGGTTTTAAAGTAGCTCACCTTAACATCCACAGTTTAGTGAGTAAAATCGATGAATTAAAACTTTTAGTGAGTCAAAAACCATTTCACGTAATTTGTTTGAATGAAACTTTATGTGATGCAACAGTCACTAATAATGAGTTATCTATCAATGGATATTCAATAGTAAGAAATGACAGAAATAGACGTGGTGGTGGTGTAGCTATTTACATCTCTAATAACTTCAGTTTCAGTAGACGGGAAGATCTAGAATCTAGCGAAATTGAAAATATTTGGGTGGAAATTTGCTTAAATAAAAGATCTCCCATTATATTAGGAGCCATTTATCGACCACCCAACTCTAATAATCTGTTTTTTGAGCACTTGAACACTAGTCTCGCAGCAGCCTGTAACGGTAACAATGAGATTATGTTACTTGGCGATTTTAATTGTAACTTCGATAATGCCGCTTCAAATTGTAATACAGATAATCTGAAGTTTTACACTGAAATGTACGGCCTCACACAGATTATTAAAAGCCCTACTAGAGTTACTAATCACGCTAGTAGTCTTATTGACTTGACCTTCGTTAGCAATCCTGAAGCGTTTGCTGACAGTGGAGTATTTTGTACCAGTATTAGCGATCACTTTTTGACGTATGCAACTAGGAGCTATAGTCGCAAAATAGGTAGTGGTAGAGGTCATAAGTACATTGAATTTAGACCATTTAACAAGTTAAATGAACCGGAATTTATTAACTTTTTAATGAATCTGCCTTGGAATATAATTGATGAAGTAAGTGATGTAGATTTGGCTTGGCAAACATGGACATGTATGTTCAAGGACGCTGTAAATATACATATTCCATTGTGCAAGAAGAGAATCAGGCAAAATGCATGTCCTTGGATCACACCAGATATTGTATTACTGATGAAGGAACGTGACAGGACTCACAAAACAGCGGTAAAAAACAATTGCCCTGGGTTGTGGAATCATTATAAATATCTGCGCAATAAGGTCACGCATGCAATGCAAAGACAAAAGTCAAATTATTATCGAGATCGTATACGCGATAATGGTAATAAATGTATGAAAGAGGTTATTGGAAAAGAAGAACGTACCCAGCCAACGTCCATTACAGTAAATGGCTCACCTTGCACAGACACTTCTCAAATCGCCAATACATTCAACGAATATTTTATCACTTGTGCCCAAAAAGTTACTGAAACGATACCAACTGCAACTAACACTGATTGTTCCACAAATGATGCTACCTCTGATGGGATGGTTTTCAATTTAACACCGGTAGCATCAGAATTTGTTGAGAAAATGATAAAGAATATGGACGTTAGCAAGTCTACTGGCGATGACCAGATAATTTGTCGTATTTTAAAAATTGCATTGCCTGCCATTGTTCCTTCATTAACTAAAAGTATTAACTTATCATTAATAAGTGGTTGTGTTCCCGATATTTTAAAGAGGGCTAAAGTAACGCCTTTGTTTAAATCTGGAGAAAAGTCTGATGTTGCAAATTATCGCCCAATTTCTGTTTTGTCGGTTTTGAGTAAAATATTAGAAAGAGCAGTATACGAACAACTGTATAGCTTTATTAATGACAATGGGCTTATGCATCCCAACCAATCTGGTTTTCGACCACAACACTCCACTACAACCATACTTGCAAAGTTACAAAATCAGTGGAGCGGAAATGTTGATCGTTGTGAATTAAATGGTGTGGCATTCATCGACCTCCGTAAAGCGTTTGATACAGTAAACCACAATATTCTTCTCACTAAATTAAAATCTCTTGGATCTTCTGAAAGTACACTTAATTGGTTCACTAGTTACTTGTCTAGGCGGACACAAAGAGTTTGTTTTAATAACGAATTTTCTGACTCACTTTGTATTGTTAATGGAGTGCCGCAGGGTTCGATTTTGGGCCCTCTCTTGTTTTCTGTGTATGTTAACACAATGCCAACTTCGGTCACTGACGCTATTATAGACATGTATGCAGATGACACAACACTCACAGTTAATGGGAAAACAAGTGAAGAGGTTGAAAGGAAATTGTATTTTGCACTTCAATAACTAAGTAACTGGTTGAATGAACACCGTCTAGTATTGAACTACCAGAAAACGAACCTAATGATTATAGGATCCAGGCATAAGTTGAACAGTGTCCCGCAATTCGAGGTCGAAGTAAACGGTCATGTACTTAAACGTGTCAATAAAATTAAGTGCCTTGGAGTAGTTATTGATCAAGAACTAATTAAAAGTGGACTGATCATGTTGACAAAATAGCGAGTACAGTACAGGCAAAATTGGGGATGTTGAGGAGAGTTAAACCTTCTTTACACACAGACAAACTGTTTAAGTTACAAAAGTATGCCGCCAGGTTAATTTTGAATAAAAGATATGATACGCCTTCGAGAGAACTATTTGAAGAATTAAACTGGCTTCCATTATCAAAACGATTTTTATATCTCAGAGCAGTATTCATGTACAAATGTACTCACAATCTTGCTCCAGCGTACCTTACAGAAAATTGCGTAAATGTTGATGACATGCACGAATATGGTACGAGACAGTCCACATTAGAATACTTGGTTATACCCAAGTACAGAACTGACTGCTTTAAGCATAGCCCTTTTGTAACAGCTATTACAGTTTGGAATAACTTAAGTTTAAATATCAGATGTTCTCCTTCACTTGAGCATTTTAAGAAATCACTGAAACAAAATCTGTTAACATCCATTTAATACTTAATGTCCATTTCGTGACTTTTATTATCCGTGTTCTTAGCATCTGCCATTTTATTATTCAAATTTTTTTTTTTTATTTCAAAGTAAACATTTAAATTGTTATTTTGTATGTACATCACTTTTTGGTTATATTATTTAAGATTTTGTATGTACGTTTGTGTTAGTACACTGACGTGTACGTGCAATTGCAGTGTATACCATGTGTGTTTGTATAATATTGAGTATGTGTTTGTATCTATGTTGTGTACGTAAAGTGGTACATGTACAAATGTATTATGTATTTGTTAGTATTAAGTGATTTTTTTATTTTAATTAATTATATATTAAATTTTCTATTATTTTAGTCCCTATTTTGAAGTTTTATCTTTTATCTTTTTATCAAATTTTCTTTGATCCATGAAGTATTTTATACCGTTTTGGCTTTTATAACTATTTGTTATTTATTAAATTTACTCATATTATTGTTTTATTATTATGCAGGGCCCCATGGAAGACCACATACTCCTGTGAATGGGCAACCCTGGTTAAATATAAGAAATAAATAAAATAAATAAATACTTTTCAAGGATAACTTTATTTCATCCTTTTCAAAGCCAATATTCACAGTAATATATATACAAAATAAAAGAGTTGTAACAAGAAACAAACAAACGGTATCGTCCAGAAAGAAAGCAATTTCAAACAAGGATATGAGTAATTACTTCAAACCCCTTCTCTCCAGAGCAGAGGCAAAACCATGTCTCGATCACTCGAGCAGCTACTCCGAAGAGAAAGGGCCTGAATAGAAAGATTTTAAAATACAAGAAATAGAACATAATATACGGATCAACGTTATGTAAAAACAAAGTGAATCACAGGAAGGACATTTGGAATTCGTATTAAACAAAGAAAATTATCGATTATTTCGAGTTGACATAAATGATACAGATTCAATTAATGTATGAAGGGAGTGGGAGTACACTGAGGAAAGGGAGAAGGAAGGGTGTTAGGGAAACCTGGGAAAATGTGAGCGTCCTGTTGCTCACCCCAGGATTCCCAAGGAAGGGACCACAAGGGCTGGCGGTGAACAGCGTCACCACGCCTCGCAACGAAGCGACAAGCTACCAGCCCTGGTAGCCCGCAGGGAGGGGAGGGACGGGAAATGCATTATATCAACCATGTCATTTTATCAGAAGAATAATCAAAGAAAACATTGTGGATTGACCATTTATCGAGAAAAGCAGGGATGGAGTCATTGAGTTTATGATAGTTGAGTTCAAGAATTATTTTGTTTTTCAAACGATATTTCCAGACAAGGAGGGGTTCGGAGGGGGTAGATGTACGATATAACCAGTAAATGATATTTTTTAGACTTATGATAAGGAAGTTGGCCAGGCGGACGGCCATCTTGCCTCGACCCTGGGCATGAGGGATTAAAGCCCAGTAAATGTCGAAATTTATGACGAGATCAGGGAGAAGACGGCAGATGAGGGTGTGCAGGAGGTTGAGAGCAGGCTGGATCGATGGACATGTGATGAATAGATGAGTGATAGTTCCTCTCTCGCCGCACCATTCACAGCTGGAGGAGATGTTGGGGTTGAGGTGATGGAGGACCGGGAGTGAAGGCAAAACGTTGTGAAGTAGCTTAAACTGCACGTCCCCCTCTTTCTTTGAAGTCGGCAAACAGTAGATTTCTTTCCATTGTATGGGATATGAAGCAGGGAGAAAGCCAAGTCGATGCCACGGAGTCAATGTTGTTGAAGGTAAAACGTTGATATTCTGGTTAAAGGTGATGTACAGTGACTTTGAAGAGGAAGCGATGATATCTGTATCAACGTCTAAGAGGACATGACCAGGAGATGAAGGACGGAGGGGGACGTTGCGAAGAGAAGTGGTATTTTGACTGAGTCCGGTGTTGAAGTTGAAGATTTCTGGAAATGTAGACGACAAGGTATGGTGCAGGCGAGAGAGGTTCTGTTTCAGGAGACGAAGAGACGGAGGACGAGAGCAGACAGGAGACAAGTGCAGGTTTTCGGCTGCTAGCCACTCGCCAGTGTCAGTATTGAGCAGGTTCTTGACAAACTTTATGTTTCCGGCCCAGAGTCGAGTAGTGAAGGCCGCGCCGCCCGGCAAGGGATTTATTATGGGCGGGTAAATTAGGGGAAGGTTCATGACATGGTTGATCGAGTCCGAAGGTGTTTCTACTCGAGCTCCGAGAGTGCACCAGGCACGCAGTACCTCACTATAGAAAACGGGGAGACTTGTAAGGAATTTCAGTTCAAGGTCTAGCATGAAAAGTCTATAGCCAAGATTGAGGTGTTTGTATTGATAGAGAAATGATTCCATCAAGATGAAGCAGGGGTGATTATTAAACTGGAGATAGCGTTGAAGATGTTTGAATTTGAAAGTGAGGCTGCGTGCCCGGAGACAAGCTAGACCAAGCCCACCTTTATTACAACTTTGATACAATATTTGTTTCTTAAGAAGGTGGCGTTTGTTGGACCAGACGAAGTCGACAAGCATGTTTTGGAGTTCACCCAGGATATTATCAGGACAGGATAGCACTGCAAGAGAGTGAAAGACTTTAGTAGCGGCGACCTGGTTAGCGATAAGGACTTTACCTTTAAAGGATAAAACTGATAAAAGATGGTTCCAACGGGCAAGTGTTTTAGATAATTTATCCTTACATTTTTCCCAATTTTGTTTCTTGTAGTTATTGTTATTTCCCAGGTAAACTCCAAGAAAACACAATCCTTGATTATTCCATTGAAAATGTAATGGCTTGTCGCTTCGTCCGGTCCACGATCCGGCCCATAACCCCATGGATTTTTCATAGTTTAACCTCGCAGCAGAGGATCCGCTAAAAAGACTGTACGCTCTTTCGATAGTTTGAAATCCCGCGTCGGAGGTGATGAAAATGGTGATATCGTCGGCATAGGCCGAAACCGAGCAATATTTTTGAGTATTTGGTAAAAGGAAGCTTTGTCCATTCAGATTATTTCTTAAGTTATTCAGAAACGGTTCAATAGCGATAGTGTACAGCAGCCCCGAGAGCGGGCAGCCCTGGCGAATTCCTTTGCTGAAAGCAAAGGATGCGGTTAAAGATCCACATACTTTAATGTGGCTCTCGGTGCCGCTGTACAGGAGATTAATATATAGAAGAAACTTGTCCCCAAATCCCATGGCTCTCATTGTATTGAAAAGGTAGGCGTGGTCAACGTTGTCAAACGCTTTGCGCTGATCAAGATTGACCACGCCAAGAGGTAAATTATTTAAATTAGAGTAATTAATAATGTCACGTATAAGGTTTAGGTTATCGTAGATTGTGCGTCCGGGGACGCAGTAAGACTGATCGTCTGAAATTACATTACTAATAAACTGTTTTAACCTGTTCGCAAGCAGCTTGGCAAAAATTTTGTAATCTGTATTAAGAAGTGAGACGGGCCGCCAGTTAGAAATATCGGAAAGGTCACCTTTCTTTGGAATAAGCGTGATAACGGCCTTGAGGAAGGAGCGAGGAAGAGAGCCAGAATTTACAGCTGAATTTAAGACTTCTAGAAAATCATCTTTAAACAAGGGCCAAAAGGAAATAAAGAATTCAGAAGTTAGACCATCAAGACCAGGCGTTTTATTTTTGCCAAGCTGCTTGACGGCAGAGTCCAATTCCTCAGGACGCAGAGGAGCATCAAGGTCCTCGGCGTCCTGAGGGTTTAAATTAGATAGATTAGACAAAAGAGGCCCAAGGGCGCCCTCGTCGGTAGGAATGCGAGTATACAGTTTTTCATAGAAATTTTTGCAATGGGCTTTTATTTCGTCGGGGTTTTCTGTCAGTGAGCCATCCGGAAGGCGAATGCTGGACAGGGTTTTTGACTGCACGTGGGTCTTTTCAAGGTTAAAGAAGTAAGAAGAACTGGTGTCTATTTCATTAAGATGCTGAAAACGGGATCTAACGAGGGCACCCTTGGCTTGGTTTCTAAGAAGAATATTAAGTTCATTCCTTTGTTCTTTTAAAATACGCTGGGTATCTGGTGTGATATCTGGCGCAGACTGGAGTTCTTGAATGTAGGAATTTATGCGTGAAAAGGTGGAACGTTTTTCTTTGGCAATTTTAGAAGAGTAGTTTTGAGTGAGGGTTTTGATATGAGCTTTCCCCAAGTCCCACCATTTGCGAACGTCATTGAAAAGGGGTTTTTCATTTTGCCATTTGGCCCAGAACAGGTGTAAGATTTCTCGATAATTTTGATCGTCTAAGAGAGAATTATTGAGGTGCCAGTACGCACTGCCTTTGTACTGATGGGAGGGAGGTTTAAAACAAAGTTGGAGAGCAGAGTGATCAGATAGTGAACAAGGATGAATATTACAAGCGCGAATAGAGGGTACTAAGGTTGATGGGACGTAAAAACGATCAAGTCTAGCTTGCGATAGACGGTCGGGATTAAAGGGGTTTTTTCGCATCCAGGTGAACGTTTTGACTCCTGGGTTAAGTCTACGCCAGACATCACAAAGATTTGCTTTTGTCATTATATGTTTGAGAGCCGATGAGATTCGAGGACGATGCTCGGTCGGCCTATCTGCGCGATCAAGAGAAGGGTCGAGCGTACAATTAAAATCACCTCCGACCAAGACAGCGCCCTCACTGAGCTGGCCATAATGAGTGTGAAATGATTCGAACATTCTAAGAGCAATGTTGTCAGTTTGTGGTACAAGAAAATTATAAATATTATAAATAGCATCATTATGTTTGATTTTAGCAAATATAAGGTGGCCAGCAAGAATAACACTGGAGGCCACGATGTTAACATTATTCCGAAATAAAATTGTGACTCCTGAGCCTGGTGATGTCCCAGGAGCACATAGGGGAGTGTAATTGGACCAGCTCTTCCAACAAGGACATTGTTCATTTAAGGAGTACGTTTCTTGGAGAAGAACGACGTCTTGTTTAGGCGAAAAGTTAGACAAATATTTAAAGAGAGAGACATTTTTGGTAGTGTTAGCGCAGCCTCCAGTGTTAAGGGTGATCAGTGAGAGCGCCATCATAAAAGGAAAAAGAGCATACAGCGTAAAAATCATTGGTGAAGAAAAATGTTCACTCGATTTTTGTTATCAACTTGCGAACCCTGTGCTGCAAATTATGTGGGACCAGGTAGCTATTCCTCAGGGGCCTGAGCTGGCGAACTAGGCCGGGAATATCCTTGGTAAATTTCAGGGCGACTGATTTAGGGTTCCTTTGTGACTTGACCTATGACAGAAAGACGACCATTTCTGACTCGCTGAGGGGACCAGGAATGACGGGAAGGGCTATCTGGGATGATTCATCGTCAGAGGTGGCTTGAGAACCATCCCAGATAGAGGAGTCGGTGTCTGATGTTCCAACTGTGGAGAGTGGCGTAGTGGTGGCAGTTTTGGGGGCGGAGCTAGATGTGGGGGTTGGAGGAGGAGGGGGAGTGGGAGCTCCAGGGGGCGCGGGTGTAGGGGTTGGAGGGGGCGGGGAAGTGGGAGTTGGAAGGGGAGGGAGAGTGGGAGTTGGAGGGGGCGGGGGAGTGGGAGGGGGAATTGGAATAGGAGGTGGCAGGGGAGAGGGTGGGGGCGGTAGTGAGGGACTAGATGGGGGAGGGGAAGTAGGCGTGGGTGGAGGTGGGAGGTCAGGGGCTGGAGTGGGAGACTGGCTGGCGGTAGCCATTGGTGTTGGTGTGGCATCATCCATGGTAACATCGTCAAGAACCTGTGAGAGGGTAGGGGTTGTGGGTTTGGGGGGTTGTGCTTTTTTCCTTTGTTTTCGTTGGGGCTGTGGAGATTTGAGGGGGATCAGGTGGGGTCCATCATCTTGGGGTTGGGGTGGGGAGAGTTTGCGTTTGGCCACAGCCTCAGTGAACAGTCTAGTTAGGGGAGGGGGGGTACCAAAGATGTACACGGGTTTATCATGGGCAGGGGACTTGGGGTTTCTCCAAACCAGGGGATCCAGTCGAGGTCCCGGGACCAGACCCCACCCCCGCAGGGCCAAAAACCCCACCGGCCGCGGTTGCGGTCGAAGCCGCAACCGACTTGCCGGAAGGGGCCGCAGACCCAGCGGAGGGGGGACGAGCCTTCGAGGGCCCCGCAGCCGGAATCCCCCGTTGGAATTCACGCTGCCAGGGTTTGGGGTAGACGACAGGAGGTCTGTATGACTTAGAAGTGGGAGGGGCAGTTTTTGGGGGTCCTGTTGTAGATGGGGTAGCCTTGGAGGGTCCTGCGGTGGGTGGAGCGGTCTTAGAGGGCGGGGCGGCAGAGGGGTTGGATTTCTTAGGGGGGTGTTTGGGATCGGACTTTTTGTTCTTACCATGGACGAAGACTGGTGGGGGGTTGAGGGGGTTGAAAGGTTGCTGTGGTTCGTCGCTGTCATCACTGTCGTTGTCATCGTTTTTGTCGTTGGAGGGTGGGCGGGGCTTCTTGCAGGAGCGGCTGATGTGACCGAACTCACCACAGTTGAAACATCGCACCGACTCCGTGGACAGGAAGACTCGATATGTGACACCAGAGTGGGAGAAGTTGATATGGTTGGGGAGGGTTATGTTGGGTTTTAGAAGGATTTGGACATGACGACGAAAAGACATGATGTGGGATAGCTCCCGGTCCCTAAATCCAAGGGGTATGGGCTTGATAGGGGAGACAGTCTTACAAAAACTTGAAATATTGTCAAGGAGAACGTAGTTGGGAATTTCGGGGTAGACGTTGGACAAAGTAAGACGAGTGGTGGGTTGTACAAGTGGTCTGAGTTCCAGAAAGGAGGTACCGTGAGTAAAACCCTGGGAAACGGCGTCCGCCACCTCCTCTCTGGAACCCAGATACACAGCAATACGGCCATTGGAGATCCTACTAGCGGAAAGAATGTGAACATCGGGCATGCATTTCTTGAGATCTTGTATGTAGGAATGAATAGAGATATTGTCTGCGACACAGAACGAAACGCCATTCTTCCTGGTGACGCCAACAAAGGGCTCGTCAAGCAGACAATAATTAAAAGCCACAGGCGTCACGGTTGGCCGACCCACCGTGGCAGGCCGACCCACCGCAACGCCCGAGGGGCCTGCCTGACTGGCCATGGCGGCCAGCCCGGCAACGAAACTCCACAAACCTAAATAAAAAATACACAAACATACACGAAAATTACAGATATTTATACGGTGGGCTTGGTCTAGGGGGAAACTATATACAATAAACTACAAGATTATATACAAAAACAGGGACCTTACCAGGTCAAACGCGAGAAGATAGGCCTTACACGGGAGCTCGAGAGAAACACGTCCGTCCTCGGCATAAATAAATAAATAAATAAACAGAATACGAAACCGAGAATATTTGTTGTTTTCGTCCATCGATCATGCCACGG
>JBBELK010001512.1:0-61091 GCA_037783545.1 Henricia sp. BOLD:AAB3569 | reverse complement strand
GGCAAATTTGGAAATCAAGGAATTTTCCAACCAACTTCAAATTTTGGCATGCTCCAAACTGTATATATTCCGCACTTTGTCATGCAAAATTGACAGATTTTCGCTGGAAATGACGGAGAAATTTCAGAGTTTATGGAAAAACGGAGCTCGGCTACGTGGTTATTCCCCTAACCGTGGCTGTTGAGATACCCTGCGCCGCGCTGGTGTACATTTGTACGGTCCGTTGACTCACCCCAGATTGTGACGGGAATTAGGTCAAAGTGTGTCCCAAATGCCGGCAAATTTGGAAATCAAGGGAATTTTCCAACCAACTTCAAATTTTGCATGCTCCAAACTGTATATATTCCGCACATGTCATGCAAAATTGACAGATTTTCGCTGGGAAATGACGGAGAAATTTCAGAGTTTAGGGAAAACGGAGCTCGGCTACGTGGTTATTCCCCTAACCGTGGCTGTTGGGACACCCTGCGCTGCGCTGGTGTACATTTGTACGGCCGTTGACTCACCCCAGATTGTGACGGGAATTAGGTCAAAGTGTGTCCCAAATGCCGGCAAATTTGGAAATCAGGAATTTTCCAACCAACTTCAAATTTTGCATGCTCCAAACTGTATATATTCCGCACTTGTCATGCAAAATTGATAGATTTTCGCTGGGAAATGACGGAGAAATTTCAGAGTTTAGGGAAAACGGAGCTCGGCTACGTGGTTATTCCCCTAACCGTGGCTGTTGGGACACCCTGCGCCGCGCTGGTGTACATTTGTACGGCCGTTGACTCACCCCATATTGTGACGGCGAATTAGGTCAAAGTTTGTCCCAAATGCCGGCAAATTTGGAAATCAAGGAATTTTCCAACCAACTTCAAATTTTGCATGCTCCAAACTGTATATATTCCGCACTTGTCATGCAAAATTGACAGATTTTCGCTGGGAAATTACGGAGAAATTTCAGAGTTTAGGGAAAACGGAGCTCGGCTACGTGGTTATTCCCCTAACCGTGGCTGTTGGGACACCCCTGCGCCGCGCTGGTGTACATTTGTACGGCCGTTGACTCACCCCAGATTGTGACGGGAATTAGGTCAAAGTGTGTCCCCAAATGCCGGCAAATTGGAAATCAAGGGAATTTTCCAACCAACTTCAAATTTTGCATGCTCCAAACTGTATATATTCCGCACTTGTCATGCAAAATTGACAGATTTTCGCTGGAAATGACGGAGAAATTTCAGAGTTTAGGGAAAACGGAGCTCGGCTACGTGGTTATTCCCCTAACCGTGGCTGTTGAGACACCCTGCGCCGCGCTGGTGTACATTTGTACGGCCGTTGACTCACCCCAGATTGTGACGGGAATTAGGTCAAAGTGTGTCCCAAATGCCGGCAAATTTGGAAATCAAGAGAATTTTTCCAACCAACTTCAAATTTTGCATGCTCCAAACTGTATATATTCCGCACATGTCATGCAAAATTGACATATTTTCGCTGGTGAAATGACGGAGAAATTTCAGAGTTTAGGGAAGAACGGAGCTCGGCTACGTGGTTATTCCCCTAACCGTGGCTGTTGGGACACCCTGCGCTGCGCTGGTGTACATTTGTACGGCCGTTGACTCTCACCCCAGATTGTGACGGGAATTAGGTCACAAGTGTGTCCCAAATGCCGGCAAATTTGGAAATCAAGGAATTTTCCAACCAACTTCAAATTTTGCATGCTCCAAACTGTATATATTCCGCACTTGTCATGCAAAATTGATAGATTTTCGCTGGGAAATGACGGAGAAATTTCAGAGTTTAGGGAAAACGGAGCTCGGCTACGTGGTTATTCCCCTAACCGTGGCTGTTGGGACAACCCTGCGCGCGCTGGTGTACATTTGTACGGGCCGTTGACTCACCCCATATTGTGACGGGAATTAGGTCAAAGTTTGTCCCAAATGCCGGCAAATTTGGAATCAAGGAATTTTCCAACCAACTTCAAATTTTGCATGCTCCAAACTGTATATATTCCGCACTTGTCATGCAAAATTGACAGATTTTCGCTGGGAAATTACGGAGAAATTTCAGAGTTTAGGGAAAACGGAGCTCGGCTACGTGGTTATTCCCCTAACCGTGGCTGTTGGGGACACCCTGCGCCGCGCTGGTGTACATTTGTACGGCCGTTGACCTCACCCCAGATTGGTGACGGGAATTAGGTCAAAGTGTGTCCCAAATGCCGGCAAATTTGGAAATCAAGGAATTTTCCAACCAACTTCAAATTTTGCATGCTCCAAACTGTATATATTCCGCACTTGTCATGCAAAAATTGACAGTTTTTCGCTGGGGAAATGACGGAGAAATTTCAGAGTTTAGGGAAAACGGAGCTCGGCTACGTGGTTATTCCCCTAACCGTGGCTGTTGGACACCCTGCGCCGCGGCTGGTGTACATTTGTACGGCCGTTGACTCACCCCAGATTGTGACGGGAATTAGGTCAAAGTGTGTCCCCAAAATGCCGGCAAATTTGGAAATCAAGGAATTTTCCAACCAACTTCAAATTTTGCATGCTCCAAACTGTATATATTCCGCACTTGTCAAGCAAAATTGACAGATTTATCGCTGGGAAATGACGGAGAAATTTCAGAGTTTAGGGGAAAACGGAGCTCGGCTACGTGTTATTCCCCTCACCGTGGCTGTTGGGACACCCCTGCGCCGCGCTGGTGTACATTTGTACGGCCGTTGACTCACCCCAGATTGTGACGGGAATTAGGTCAAAGTGTGTCCCAAATGCCGGCAAATTTGGAAATCAAGAATTTTCCAACCAACTTCAAATTTTGCATGCTCCAAACTGTATATATTCCGCACTTGTCATGCAAAATTGACAGATTTTCGCTGGGGAAGTGACGGAGAAATTTCAGAGTTTATGGAAAACGGAGCTCGGCTACGTGGTTATTCCCCTAACCGTGGCTGTTGAGACACCCTGCGCCCGCGCTGGCTGTACCATTTGTACGGCCGTTGACTCACCCCAGATTGTGACGGGAATTAGGTCAAAGTGTGTCCCAAAATGCCGGCAAATTTGGAAATCAAGGAATTTTCCAACCAACTTCAAATTTTGCATGCTCCAAACTGTATATATTCCGCACATGTCATGCAAAATTGACAGATTTTCGCTGGGAAATGACGGAGAAATTTCAGAGTTTAGGGAAAACGGAGCTCGGCTACGTGGTAGTTATTCCCCTAACCGTGGCTGTTGGGACACCCTGCGCTGCGCTGGTGTACTGTTGTACGGCCGTTGACTCACCCCAGATTGTGACGGGAATTAGGTCAAAGTGTGTCCCAAATGCCGGCAAATTTGGAAATCAAGGAATTTTCCAACCAACTTCAAATTTTGCATGCTCCAAACTGTATATATTCCGCACTTGTCATGCAAAATTGACAGATTTTCGCTGGGAAGTGACGGAGAAATTTCAGAGTTTAGGGAAAACGGAGCTCGGCTACGTGGTTATTCCCCTAACCGTGGCTGTTGGGACACCCTGCGCTGCGCTGGTGTACATTTGTACGGCCCGTTGACCTCACCCCAGATTGTGACGGGAATTAGGTCAAAGTGTGTCCCAAATGCCGGCAAATTGGAAATCAAGGAATTTTCCAACCAACTTCAAATTTTGCATGCCTCCAAATTGTATATATTCCGCACTTGTCATGCAAAATTGACAGATTTTCGCTGGGAAATGACGGAGAAATTTCAGAGTTTAGGGAAAACGGAGCTCGGCTACGTGGTTATTTCCCAAACCGTGGCTGTTGGGAGCACCCTGCGCCGCGCTGGTGTACATTTGTACGGCCGTTGACTCACTCCCAGATTGTGACGGGAATTAGGTCAAAGTGTGTCCCAAATGCCGGCAAATTTGGAAATCAAAGGAATTTTCCAACCAACTTCAAATTTTGCATGCTCCAAACTGTATATATTCCGCACTTGTCATGCAAAATTGACAGATTTTCGCTGGGAAATGACGGAGAAATTTCAGAGTTTAGGGAAAACGGAGCTCGGCTACGTGGTTATTCCCCTAACCGTGGCTGTTGGGACACCCCTGCGCCGCGCTGGTGTACATTTGTACGGCCGTTGACTCACCCCAGACTGTGACGGGGAATTAGGTCAAAGTGTGTCCCAAATGCCGGCAAATTTGGAAATCAAGGAATTTTCCAACCAACTTCAAATTTTGCATGCTCCAAACTGTATATATTCCGCACTTGTCATGCAAAATTGACAGATTTTCGCTGGGAAATGACGGATACAATTCAGAGTTTAGGGAAAACGGAGCTCGGCTACGTGGTTATTCCCCTAACCGTGGCTGTTGGGACACCCTGGCGCGCGCTGGTGTGTATTTGTACGGCCGTTGACTCACCCCAGACTGTGACGGGAATTAGGTCAAAGTGTGTCCCAAATGCCGGCAAATTTGGAAATCCTTTAATTTTCCAACCAACTTCAAATTTTGCATGCTCCAAACTGTATATATTCCGCACTTGTCATGCAAAAATTGACAGATTTTCGCTGGGAAATGACGGAGAAATTTCAGAGTTTAGGGAAAACGGAGCTCGGCTACGTGGTTATTCCCTAACCGTGGCTGTTGGGACACCCTGCGCCGCGCTGGTGTACATTTGTACGGCCGTTGACTCACCCCAGATTGTGACGGGAATTAGGTCAAAGTGTGTCCCAAATGCCGGCAAATTTGGAAATCAAGGAATTTTCCAACCAACTTCAAATTTTGCAATGCTCCAAACTGTATATATTCCGCACTTGTCATGCAAAATTGACAGATTTTCGCTGGGAAATTACGGAGAAATTTCAGAGTTTAGGGAAAACGGAGCTCGGGCTACGTGGTTATTCCCCTAACCGTGGCTGTTGGGGACACCCTGCGCCGCGCTGGTGTACATTTGGTACGGCCGTTGACTCACCCCCAGATTGTGACGGGATTTAGGTCAAAGTGTGTCCCAAATGCCGGCAAATTTGGAAATTAAGGAATTTTCCAACCAACTTCAAATTTTGCATGCTCCAAACTGTATATATTCCGCACTTGTCATGCAAAATTGACAGATTTTCGCTGGGAAATGACGGAGAAATTTCAGAGTTTAGGGAAAACGGAGCTCGGCTATGTGGTTATTCCCCTAACCGTGGCTGTTGGGACACCCCTGCGCCGCGCTGGTGTACATTTGTAGGCCGTTGACTCACCCCAGATTGTGACGGAATTAGGTCAAAGTGTGTCCCAAATGCCGGCAAATTTGGAGAATCAAGGAATTTTCCAACCAACTTCAAATTTTGCATGCTCCTCAAACTGTATATATTCCGCACTTGTCATACAAAATTGACAGATTTTCGCTGGGAAATTACGGATAAATTTCAGAGTTTAGGGAAAACGGAGCTCGGCTACGTGGTTATTCCCCTAACCGTGGCTGTTGGGACACCCTGCGCCGCGCTGGTGTACATTTGTACGGCCGTTGACTCACCCCAGATTGTAACGGGAATTAGGTCAAAGTGGTGTCCCAAATGACTGGCAAATTTGGAAATCAAGGAATTTTCCAACCAACTTCAAATTTTGCATGCTCCAAACTGTATATATTCCGCACTTGTCATACAAAATTGACAGATTTTCGCTGGGAAGTGACGGAGAAATTTCAGAGTTTAGGGAAAACGGAGCTCGGCTACGTGGTTATTCCCCTAACCGTGGCTGTTGAGACACCCTGCGCCGCGCTGGTGTACATTTGTACGGCCGTTGGACTCACACCCAGATTGTGACGGGAATTAGGTCAAAGTGTGTCCCAAATGCCGGCAAATTTGGAAATCAAGGAATTTTCCAACCAACTTCAAATTTTGCATGCTCCAAACTGTATATATTCCGCACTTGTCATGCAAAATTGACAGATTTTCGCTGGGAAATG
Organism: Henricia sp. BOLD:AAB3569; assembly: GCA_037783545.1. Lineage (NCBI taxonomy): Eukaryota > Metazoa > Echinodermata > Asteroidea > Spinulosida > Echinasteridae > Henricia > Henricia sp. BOLD:AAB3569. The sequence continues at coordinate 55,201 of JBBELK010001512.1, read as the reverse complement.
ACGGAGAAATTTCAGAGTTTAGGGAAAAACGGAGCTCGGCTACGTGGTTATTCCCCTAACCGTGGCTGTTGGGACACCCTGCGCCGCGCTGGTGTACATTTGTACGGCCGTTGACTCACCCCAGACTGTGACGGGAATTAGGTCAAAGTGTGTCCCAAATGCCGGCAAATTTGGAAATCAAGGAATTTTCCAACCAACTTCAAATTTTGCATGCTCCAAATTGTATATATTCCGCACTTGTCATGCAAAATTGACAGATTTTCGCTGGAAATGACGGAGAAATTTCAGAGTTTAGGGAAAACGGAGCTCGGCTACGTGGTTATTCCCTAACCGTGCTGTTGGGACACCCTACGCCCGCGCTGGTGTACATTTGTACGGCCGTTGACTTCACCCCAGATTGTGACGGGAATTAGGTCAAAGTGTGTCCCAAATGCCGGCAAATTTGGAAATCAAGGAATTTTCCAACCAACTTCAAATTTTGCATGCTCCAAACTGTATATATTCCGCACTTGTCATGCAAAATTGACAGATTTTCGCTGGAAATGACGGAGAAATTTCAGAGTTTAGGGGAAAACGGAGCTCGGCTACGTGGTTATTTCCCCTAACCGTGGCTGTTGGACACCCTGCGCCGCGCTGGTGTACATTTTGTACGGCCCGTTGACTCACCCCAGATTGTGACGGGAATTAGGTCAAAGTGTGTCCCAAATGCCGGCAAATTTGGAAATCAAGGAATTTTCCAACCAACTTCAAATTTTGCATGCTCCAAACTGTATATATTCCGCACTTGTCATGCAAAATTGACAGATTTTCGCTGGGAAATGACGAAGAAATTTCAGAGTTTAGGGAAAACGTAGCTCGGCTACGTGGTTATTCCCCTAACCGTGGCTGTTGGGACACCCTGCGCCGCGCTGGTGTACATTTGTACGGCCGTTGACATCACCCCAGATTGTGACGGGAATTAGGTCAAAGTGTGTCCCAAATGCCGGCAAATTTGGAAATCAAGGAATTTTCCAACCAACTTCAAATTTTGCATGCTCCAAACTGTATATATTCCCGCACTTGTCATGCAAAATTGACAGATTTTCGCTGGGAAATGACGGAGAAATTTCATAGTTTAGGGAAAACGGAGCTCAGGCTACGTGGTTATTCCCCTAACCGTGGCTGTTGGGACACACCCTGCGCCGCGCTGGTGTACATTTGTACGGCTGTTGACTCACCCCAGATTATGACGGGAATTAGGTCAAAGTGTGTCCCAAATGCCGGCAAATTTGGAAATCAAGGAATTTTCCAACCAACCTCAATCTTGCATGCTCCAAACTGTATATATTCCGCACTTGTCATGCAAAATTGACAGATTTTCGCTGGGAAATGACGGAGAAATTTCAGAGTTTAGGGAAAACGGAGCTCGGCTACGTGGTTAGTCCCCTAACCGTGGCTGTTGGAACACCCTGCGCCGCGCTGGTGTACATTTGTACGGCCGTTGACTCACCCCAGATTGTGACGGGAATTAGGTCAAAGTGTGTCCCAAATGCCGGCAAATTTGGAAATCAAAGGAATTTCCAACCAACTTCAAATTTTGCATGCTCCAAATTGTATATATTCCGCACTTGTCATGCAAAATTGACAGATTTCGCTGGGAAATGACGGAGAAATTTCAGAGTTTAGGGAAAACGGAGCTCGGCTACGTGGTTATTCCCCTAACCGTGGCTGTTGGGACACCCTACGCCGCGCTGGTGTACATTTGTACGGCCGTTGACTCACCCCAGATTGTGACGGGAATTAGGTCAAAGTGTGTCCCAAATGCCGGCAAATTTGGAAATCAAGGAATTTTCCAACCAACTTCAAATTTTGCATGCTCCAAACTGTATATATTCCGCACTTGTCATGCAAAATTGACAGATTTTCGCTGGGAAATGACGGAGAAATTTCAGAGTTTAGGGAAAACGGAGCTCGGCTACGTGGTTATTCCCCTAACCGTGGCTGTTGGGACACCCTGCGCCGCGCTGGTGTACATTTGTACGGCCGTTGACTCACCCCAGATTGTGACGGGAATTAGGTCAAAGTGTGTCCCAAATGCCGGCAAATTTGGAAATCAAGGAATTTTCCAACCAACTTCAAATTTTGCATGCTCCAAACTGTATATATTCCGCACTTGTCATGCAAAATTGACAGATTTTCGCTGGGAAATGACGAAGAAATTTCAGAGTTTAGGGAAAACGTAGCTCGGCTACGTGGTTATTCCCCTAACCGTGGCTGTTGGGACACCCTGCGCCGCGCTGGTGTACATTTGTACGGCCGTTGACTCACCCCAGATTGTGACGGGAATTAGGTCAAAGTGTGTCCCAAATGCCGGCAAATTTGGAAATCAAGGAATTTTCCAACCAACTTCAAATTTTGCATGCTCCAAACTGTATATACTCCGCACTTGTCATGCAAAATTGACAGATTTTCGCTGGGAAATGACGGAGAAATTTCATAGTTTAGGGAAAACGGAGCTCGGCTACGTGGTTATTCCCCTAACCGTGGCTGTTGGGACACCCTGCGCCGCGCTGGTGTACATTTGTACGGCTGTTGACTCACCCCAGATTATGACGGGAATTAGGTCAAAGTGTGTCCCAAATGCCGGCAAATTTGGAAATCAAGGAATTTTCCAACCAACCTCAAATCTTGCATGCTCCAAACTGTATATATTCCGCACTTGTCATGCAAAATTGACAGATTTTCGCTGGGAAATGACGGAGAAATTTCAGAGTTTAGGGAAAACGGAGCTCGGCTACGTGGTTAGTCCCCTAACCGTGGCTGTTGGAACACCCTGCGCCGCGCTGGTGTACATTTGTACGGCCGTTGACTCACCCCAGATTGTGACGGGAATTAGGTCAAAGTGTGTCCCAAATGCCGGCAAATTTGGAAATCAAGGAATTTTCCAACCAACTTCAAATTTTGCATGCTCCAAACTGTATATATTCCGCACTTGTCATGCAAAATTGACAGATTTTCGCTGGGAAATGACGAAGAAATTTCAGAGTTTAGGGAAAACGTAGCTCGGCTACGTGGTTATTCCCCTAACCGTGGCTGTTGGGACACCCTGCGCCGCGCTGGTGTACATTTGTACGGCCGTTGACTCACCCCAGATTGTGACGGGAATTAGGTCAAAGTGTGTCCCAAATGCCGGCAAATTTGGAAATCAAGGAATTTTCCAACCAACTTCAAATTTTGCATGCTCCAAACTGTATATATTCCGCACTTGTCATGCAAAATTGACAGATTTTCGCTGGGAAATGACGGAGAAATTTCATAGTTTAGGGAAAACGGAGCTCGGCTACGTGGTTATTCCCCTAACCGTGGCTGTTGGGACACCCTGCGCCGCGCTGGTGTACATTTGTACGGCTGTTGACTCACCCCAGATTATGACGGGAATTAGGTCAAAGTGTGTCCCAAATGCCGGCAAATTTGGAAATCAAGGAATTTTCCAACCAACCTCAAATCTTGCATGCTCCAAACTGTATATATTCCGCACTTGTCATGCAAAATTGACAGATTTTCGCTGGGAAATGACGGAGAAATTTCAGAGTTTAGGGAAAACGGAGCTCGGCTACGTGGTTAGTCCCCTAACCGTGGCTGTTGGAACACCCTGCGCCGCGCTGGTGTACATTTGTACGGCCGTTGACTCACCCCAGATTGTGACGGGAATTAGGTCAAAGTGTGTCCCAAATGCCGGCAAATTTGGAAATCAAGGAATTTTCCAACCAACTTCAAATTTTGCATGCTCCAAATTGTATATATTCCGCACTTGTCATGCAAAATTGACAGATTTTCGCTGGGAAATGACGGAGAAATTTCAGAGTTTAGGGAAAACGGAGCTCGGCTACGTGGTTATTCCCCTAACCGTGGCTGTTGGGACACCCTACGCCGCGCTGGTGTACATTTGTACGGCCGTTGACTCACCCCAGATTGTGACGGGAATTAGGTCAAAGTGTGTCCCAAATGCCGGCAAATTTGGAAATCAAGGAATTTTCCAACCAACTTCAAATTTTGCATGCTCCAAACTGTATATATTCCGCACTTGTCATGCAAAATTGACAGATTTTCGCTGGGAAATGACGGAGAAATTTCAGAGTTTAGGGAAAACGGAGCTCGGCTACGTGGTTATTCCCCTAACCGTGGCTGTTGGGACACCCTGCGCCGCGCTGGTGTACATTTGTACGGCCGTTGACTCACCCCAGATTGTGACGGGAATTAGGTCAAAGTGTGTCCCAAATGCCGGCAAATTTGGAAATCAAGGAATTTTCCAACCAACTTCAAATTTTGCATGCTCCAAACTGTATATATTCCGCACTTGTCATGCAAAATTGACAGATTTTCGCTGGGAAATGACGAAGAAATTTCAGAGTTTAGGGAAAACGTAGCTCGGCTACGTGGTTATTCCCCTAACCGTGGCTGTTGGGACACCCTGCGCCGCGCTGGTGTACATTTGTACGGCCGTTGACTCACCCCAGATTGTGACGGGAATTAGGTCAAAGTGTGTCCCAAATGCCGGCAAATTTGGAAATCAAGGAATTTTCCAACCAACTTCAAATTTTGCATGCTCCAAACTGTATATACTCCGCACTTGTCATGCAAAATTGACAGATTTTCGCTGGGAAATGACGGAGAAATTTCATAGTTTAGGGAAAACGGAGCTCGGCTACGTGGTTATTCCCCTAACCGTGGCTGTTGGGACACCCTGCGCCGCGCTGGTGTACATTTGTACGGCTGTTGACTCACCCCAGATTATGACGGGAATTAGGTCAAAGTGTGTCCCAAATGCCGGCAAATTTGGAAATCAAGGAATTTTCCAACCAACCTCAAATCTTGCATGCTCCAAACTGTATATATTCCGCACTTGTCATGCAAAATTGACAGATTTTCGCTGGGAAATGACGGAGAAATTTCAGAGTTTAGGGAAAACGGAGCTCGGCTACGTGGTTAGTCCCCTAACCGTGGCTGTTGGAACACCCTGCGCCGCGCTGGTGTACATTTGTACGGCCGTTGACTCACCCCAGATTGTGACGGGAATTAGGTCAAAGTGTGTCCCAAATGCCGGCAAATTTGGAAATCAAGGAATTTTCCAACCAACTTCAAATTTTGCATGCTCCAAACTGTATATATTCCGCACTTGTCATGCAAAATTGACAGATTTTTGCTGGGAAATGACGGAGAAATTTCAGAGTTTAGGGAAAACGGAGCTCGGCTACGTGGTTATTCCCCTAACCGTGGCTGTTGGGACACCCTACGCCGCGCTGGTGTACATTTGTACGGCCGTTGACTCACCCCAGATTGTGACGGGAATTAGGTCAAAGTGTGTCCCAAATGCCGGCAAATTTGGAAATCAAGGAATTTTCCAACCAACTTCAAATTTTGCATGCTCCAAACTGTATATATTCCGCACTTGTCATGCAAAATTGACAGATTTTCGCTGGGAAATTACGGAGAAATTTCAGAGTTTAGGGAAAACGGAGCTCGGCTACGTGGTTATTCCCCTAACCGTGGCTGTTGGGACACCCTGCGCCGCGCTGGTGTACATTTGTACGGCCGTTGACTCACCCCAGATTGTGACGGGAATTAGGTCAAAGTGTGTCCCAAATGCCGGCAAATTTGGAAATCAAGTAATTTTCCAACCAACTTCAAATTTTGCATGCTCCAAACTGTATATATTCCGCACTTGTCATGCAAAATTGACAGATTTTCGCTGGGAAATTACGGAGAAATTTCAGAGTTTAGGGAAAACGAAGCTCGGCTACGTGGTTATTCCCCTAACCGTGGCTGTTGGGACACCCTGCGCCGCGCTGGTGTACATTTGTACGGCCGTTGACTCACCCCAGATTGTGACGGGAATTAGGTCAAAGTGTGTCCCAAATGCCGGCAAATTTGGAAATCAAGGAATTTTCCAACCAACTTCAAATTTTGCATGCTCCAAACTGTATATACTCCGCACTTGTCATGCAAAATTGACAGATTTTCGCTGGGAAATGACGGAGAAATTTCATAGTTTAGGGAAAACGGAGCTCGGCTACGTGGTTATTCCCCTAACCGTGGCTGTTGGGACACCCTGCGCCGCGCTGGTGTACATTTGTACGGCCGTTGACTCACCCCAGATTGTGACGGGAATTAGGTCAAAGTGTGTCCCAAATGCCGGCAAATTTGGAAATCAAGGAATTTTCCAACCAACTTCAAATTTTGCATGCTCCAAACTGTATATATTCCGCACTTGTCATGCAAAATTGACAGATTTTCGCTGGGAAATGACGAAGAAATTTCAGAGTTTAGGGAAAACGTAGCTCGGCTACGTGGTTATTCCCCTAACCGTGGCTGTTGGGACACCCTGCGCCGCGCTGGTGTACATTTGTACGGCCGTTGACTCACCCCAGATTGTGACGGGAATTAGGTCAAAGTGTGTCCCAAATGCCGGCAAATTTGGAAATCAAGGAATTTTCCAACCAACTTCAAATTTTGCATGCTCCAAACTGTATATACTCCGCACTTGTCATGCAAAATTGACAGATTTTCGCTGGGAAATGACGGAGAAATTTCATAGTTTAGGGAAAACGGAGCTCGGCTACGTGGTTATTCCCCTAACCGTGGCTGTTGGGACACCCTGCGCCGCGCTGGTGTACATTTGTACGGCTGTTGACTCACCCCAGATTATGACGGGAATTAGGTCAAAGTGTGTCCCAAATGCCGGCAAATTTGGAAATCAAGGAATTTTCCAACCAACCTCAAATCTTGCATGCTCCAAACTGTATATATTCCGCACTTGTCATGCAAAATTGACAGATTTTCGCTGGGAAATGACGGAGAAATTTCAGAGTTTAGGGAAAACGGAGCTCGGCTACGTGGTTAGTCCCCTAACCGTGGCTGTTGGAACACCCTGCGCCGCGCTGGTGTACATTTGTACGGCCGTTGACTCACCCCAGATTGTGACGGGAATTAGGTCAAAGTGTGTCCCAAATGCCGGCAAATTTGGAAATCAAGGAATTTTCCAACCAACTTCAAATTTTGCATGCTCCAAACTGTATATATTCCGCACTTGTCATGCAAAATTGACAGATTTTTGCTGGGAAATGACGGAGAAATTTCAGAGTTTAGGGAAAACGGAGCTCGGCTACGTGGTTATTCCCCTAACCGTGGCTGTTGGGACACCCTACGCCGCGCTGGTGTACATTTGTACGGCCGTTGACTCACCCCAGATTGTGACGGGAATTAGGTCAAAGTGTGTCCCAAATGCCGGCAAATTTGGAAATCAAGGAATTTTCCAACCAACTTCAAATTTTGCATGCTCCAAACTGTATATATTCCGCACTTGTCATGCAAAATTGACAGATTTTCGCTGGGAAATTACGGAGAAATTTCAGAGTTTAGGGAAAACGGAGCTCGGCTACGTGGTTATTCCCCTAACCGTGGCTGTTGGGACACCCTGCGCCGCGCTGGTGTACATTTGTACGGCCGTTGACTCACCCCAGATTGTGACGGGAATTAGGTCAAAGTGTGTCCCAAATGCCGGCAAATTTGGAAATCAAGTAATTTTCCAACCAACTTCAAATTTTGCATGCTCCAAACTGTATATATTCCGCACTTGTCATGCAAAATTGACAGATTTTCGCTGGGAAATTACGGAGAAATTTCAGAGTTTAGGGAAAACGAAGCTCGGCTACGTGGTTATTCCCCTAACCGTGGCTGTTGGGACACCCTGCGCCGCGCTGGTGTACATTTGTACGGCCGTTGACTCACCCCAGATTGTGACGGGAATTAGGTCAAAGTGTGTCCCAAATGCCGGCAAATTTGGAAATCAAGGAATTTTCCAACCAACTTCAAATTTTGCATGCTCCAAACTGTATATACTCCGCACTTGTCATGCAAAATTGACAGATTTTCGCTGGGAAATGACGGAGAAATTTCATAGTTTAGGGAAAACGGAGCTCGGCTACGTGGTTATTCCCCTAACCGTGGCTGTTGGGACACCCTGCGCCGCGCTGGTGTACATTTGTACGGCTGTTGACTCACCCCAGATTATGACGGGAATTAGGTCAAAGTGTGTCCCAAATGCCGGCAAATTTGGAAATCAAGGAATTTTCCAACCAACCTCAAATCTTGCATGCTCCAAACTGTATATATTCCGCACTTGTCATGCAAAATTGACAGATTTTCGCTGGGAAATGACGGAGAAATTTCAGAGTTTAGGGAAAACGGAGCTCGGCTACGTGGTTAGTCCCCTAACCGTGGCTGTTGGAACACCCTGCGCCGCGCTGGTGTACATTTGTACGGCCGTTGACTCACCCCAGATTGTGACGGGAATTAGGTCAAAGTGTGTCCCAAATGCCGGCAAATTTGGAAATCAAGGAATTTTCCAACCAACTTCAAATTTTGCATGCTCCAAACTGTATATATTCCGCACTTGTCATGCAAAATTGACAGATTTTTGCTGGGAAATGACGGAGAAATTTCAGAGTTTAGGGAAAACGGAGCTCGGCTACGTGGTTATTCCCCTAACCGTGGCTGTTGGGACACCCTACGCCGCGCTGGTGTACATTTGTACGGCCGTTGACTCACCCCAGATTGTGACGGGAATTAGGTCAAAGTGTGTCCCAAATGCCGGCAAATTTGGAAATCAAGGAATTTTCCAACCAACTTCAAATTTTGCATGCTCCAAACTGTATATATTCCGCACTTGTCATGCAAAATTGACAGATTTTCGCTGGGAAATTACGGAGAAATTTCAGAGTTTAGGGAAAACGGAGCTCGGCTACGTGGTTATTCCCCTAACCGTGGCTGTTGGGACACCCTGCGCCGCGCTGGTGTACATTTGTACGGCCGTTGACTCACCCCAGATTGTGACGGGAATTAGGTCAAAGTGTGTCCCAAATGCCGGCAAATTTGGAAATCAAGTAATTTTCCAACCAACTTCAAATTTTGCATGCTCCAAACTGTATATATTCCGCACTTGTCATGCAAAATTGACAGATTTTCGCTGGGAAATTACGGAGAAATTTCAGAGTTTAGGGAAAACGAAGCTCGGCTACGTGGTTATTCCCCTAACCGTGGCTGTTGGGACACCCTGCGCCGCGCTGGTGTACATTTGTACGGCCGTTGACTCACCCCAGATTGTGACGGGAATTAGGTCAAAGTGTGTCCCAAATGCCGGCAAATTTGGAAATCAAGGAATTTTCCAACCAACTTCAAATTTTGCATGCTCCAAACTGTATATATTCCGCACATGTCATGCAAAATTGACAGATTTTCGCTGGGAAATGACGGAGAAATTTCAGAGTTTAGGGAAAACGGAGCTCGGCTACGTGGTTATTCCCCTAACCGTGGCTGTTGGGACACCCTGCGCCGCGCTGGTGTACATTTGTACGGCCGTTGACTCACCCCAGATTGTGACGGGAATTAGGTCAAAGTGTGTCCCAAATGCCGGCAAATTTGGAAATCAAGGAATTTTCCAACCAACTTCAAATTTTGCATGCTCCAAACTGTATATATTCCGCACTTGTCATGCAAAATTGACAGATTTTCGCTGGGAAATGACGAAGAAATTTCAGAGTTTAGGGAAAACGGAGCTCGGCTACGTGGTTATTCCCCTAACCGTGGCTGTTGGGACACCCTGCGCCGCGCTGGTGTACATTTGTACGGCCGTTGACTCACCCCAGATTGTGACGGGAATTAGGTCAAAGTGTGTCCCAAATGCCGGCAAATTTGGAAATCAAGGAATTTTCCAACCAACTTCAAATTTTGCATGCTCCAAACTGTATATATTCCGCACTTGTCATGCAAAATTGACAGATTTTCGCTGGGAAATGACGGAGAAATTTCAGAGTTTAGGGAAAACGGAGCTCGGCTACGTGGTTATTCCCCTAACCGTGGCTGTTGGGACACCCTGCGCCGCGCTGGTGTACATTTGTACGGCCGTTGACTCACCCCAGATTGTGACGGGAATTAGGTCAAAGTGTGTCCCAAATGCCGGCAAATTTGGAAATCAAGGAATTTTTCAACCAACTTCAAATTTTGCATGCTCCAAACTGTATATATTCCGCACATGTCATGCAAAATTGACAGATTTTCGCTGGGAAATGACGGAGAAATTTCAGAGTTTAGGGAAAACGGAGCTCGGCTACGTGGTTATTCCCCTAACCGTGGCTGTTGGGACACCCTGCGCCGCGCTGGTGTACATTTGTACGGCCGTTGACTCACCCCAGATTGTGACGGGAATTAGGTCAAAGTGTGTCCCAAATGCCGGCAAATTTGGAAATCAAGGAATTTTCCAACCAACTTCAAATTTTGCATGCTCCAAACTGTATATATTCCGCACTTGTCATGCAAAATTGACAGATTTTCGCTGGGAAATTACGGAGAAATTTCAGAGTTTAGGGAAAACGGAGCTCGGCTACGTGGTTATTCCCCTAACCGTGGCTGTTGGGACACCCTGCGCCGCGCTGGTGTACATTTGTACGGCCGTTGACTCACCCCAGATTGTGACGGGAATTAAGTCAAAGTGTGTCCCAAATGCCGGCAAATTTGGAAATCAAGTAATTTTCCAACCAACTTCAAATTTTGCATGCTCCAAACTGTATATATTCCGCACTTGTCATGCAAAATTGACAGATTTTCGCTGGGAAATTACGGAGAAATTTCAGAGTTTAGGGAAAACGAAGCTCGGCTACGTGGTTATTCCCCTAACCGTGGCTGTTGGGACACCCTGCGCCGCGCTGGTGTACATTTGTACGGCCGTTGACTCACCCCAGATTGTGACGGGAATTAGGTCAAAGTGTGTCCCAAATGCCGGCAAATTTGGAAATCAAGGAATTTTCCAACCAACTTCAAATTTTGCATGCTCCAAACTGTATATATTCCGCACATGTCATGCAAAATTGACAGATTTTCGCTGGGAAATGACGGAGAAATTTCAGAGTTTAGGGAAAACGGAGCTCGGCTACGTGGTTATTCCCCTAACCGTGGCTGTTGGGACACCCTGCGCCGCGCTGGTGTACATTTGTACGGCCGTTGACTCACCCCAGATTGTGACGGGAATTAGGTCAAAGTGTGTCCCAAATGCCGGCAAATTTGGAAATCAAGGAATTTTCCAACCAACTTCAAATTTTGCATGCTCCAAACTGTATATATTCCGCACTTGTCATGCAAAATTGACAGATTTTCGCTGGGAAATGACGAAGAAATTTCAGAGTTTAGGGAAAACGGAGCTCGGCTACGTGGTTATTCCCCTAACCGTGGCTGTTGGGACACCCTGCGCCGCGCTGGTGTACATTTGTACGGCCGTTGACTCACCCCAGATTGTGACGGGAATTAGGTCAAAGTGTGTCCCAAATGCCGGCAAATTTGGAAATCAAGGAATTTTCCAACCAACTTCAAATTTTGCATGCTCCAAACTGTATATATTCCGCACTTGTCATGCAAAATTGACAGATTTTCGCTGGGAAATGACGGAGAAATTTCAGAGTTTAGGGAAAACGGAGCTCGGCTACGTGGTTATTCCCCTAACCGTGGCTGTTGGGACACCCTGCGCCGCGCTGGTGTACATTTGTACGGCTGTTGACTCACCCCAGATTGTGACGGGAATTAGGTCAAAGTGTGTCCCAAATGCCGGCAAATTTGGAAATCAAGGAATTTTCCAACCAACCTCAAATTTTGCATGCTCCAAACTGTATATATTCCGCACTTGTCATGCAAAATTGACAGATTTTCGCTGGGAAATGACGGAGAAATTTCAGAGTTTAGGGAAAACGGAGCTCGGCTACGTGGTTAGTCCCCTAACCGTGGCTGTTGGAACACCCTGCGCCGCGCTGGTGTACATTTGTACGGCCGTTGACTCACCCCAGATTGTGACGGGAATTAGGTCAAAGTGTGTCCCATATGCCGGCAAGATTGGAAATCAAGGAATTTTCCAACCAACTTCAAATTGTGCATGCTCCAAACTGTATATATTCCGCACTTGTCATGCAAAATTGACAGATTTTTGCTGGGAAATGACGGAGAAATTTCAGAGTTTAGGGAAAACGGAGCTCGGCTACGTGGTTATTCCTTTAACCGTGGCTGTTGGGACACCCTGCGCCGCGCTGGTGTACATTTGTACGGCCGTTGACTCACCCCAGATTGTGACGGGAATTAGGTCAAAGTGTGTCCCAAATGCCGGCAAATTTGGAAATCAAGGAATTTTCCAACCAACTTCAAATTTTGCATGCTCCAAACTGTATATATTCCGCACTTGTCATGCAAAATTGACAGATTTTCGCTGGGAAATTACGGAGAAATTTCAGAGTTTAGGGAAAACGGAGCTCGGCTACGTGGTTATTCCCCTAACCGTGGCTGTTGGGACACCCTGCGCCGCGCTGGTGTACATTTGTACGGCCGTTGACTCACCCCAGATTGTGACGGGAATTAGGTCAAAGTGTGTCCCAAATGCCGGCAAATTTGGAAATCAAGGAATTTTCCAACCAACTTCAAATTTTGCATGCTCCAAACTGTATATATTCCGCACTTGTCATGCAAAATTGACAGATTTTCGCTGGGAAATGACGGAGAAATTTCAGAGTTTAGGGAAAACGGAGCTCGGCTACGTGGTTATTCCCCTAACCGTGGCTGTTGGGACACCCTGCGCCGCGCTGGTGTACATTTGTACGGCCGTTGACTCACCCCAGATTGTGACGGGAATTAGGTCAAAGTGTGTCCCAAATGCCGGCAAATTTGGAAATCAAGGAATTTTCCAACCAACTTCAAATTTTGCATGCTCCAAACTGTATATATTCCGCACTTGTCATGCAAAATTGACAGATTTTTGCTGGGAAATGACGGAGAAATTTCAGAGTTTAGGGAAAACGGAGCTCGGCTACGTGGTTATTCCTCTAACCGTGGCTGTCGGGACACCCTGCGCCGCGCTGGTGTACATTTGTACGGCCGTTGACTCACCCCAGATTGTGACGGGAATTAGGTCAAAGTGTGTCCCAAATGCCGGCAAATTTGGAAATCAAGGAATTTTCCAACCAACTTCAAATTTTGCATGCTCCAAACTGTATATATTCCGCACTTGTCATGCAAAATTGACAGATTTTCGCTGGGAAATGACGGAGAAATTTCAGAGTTTAGGGAAAACGGAGCTCGGCTACGTGGTTATTCCTCTAACCGTGGCTGTTGGGACACCCTGCGCCGCGCTGGTGTACATTTGTACGGCCGTTGACTCACCCCAGATTGTGACGGGAATTAGGTCAAAGTGTGTCCCAAATGCCGGCAAATTTGGAAATCAAGGAATTTTCCAACCAACTTCAAATTTTGCATGCTCCAAACTGTATATATTCCGCACTTGTCATGCAAAATTGACAGATTTTCGCTGGGAAATGACGGAGAAATTTCAGAGTTTAGGGAAAACGGAGCTCGGCTACGTGGTTATTCCCCTAACCGTGGCTGTTGGGACACCCTGCGCCGCGCTGGTGTACATTTGTACGGCCGTTGACTCACCCCAGATTGTGACGGGAATTAGGTCAAAGTGTGTCCCAAATGCCGGCAAATTTGGAAATCAAGGAATTTTCCAACCAACTTCAAATTTTGCATGCTCCAAACTGTATATATTCCGCACTTGTCATGCAAAATTGACAGATTTTCGCTGGGAAATGACGGAGAAATTTCAGAGTTTAGGGAAAACGGAGCTCGGCTACGTGGTTATTCCTCTAACCGTGTCTGTTGGGACACCCTGCGCCGCGCTGGTGTACATTTGTACGGCCGTTGACTCACCCCAGATTGTGACGGGAATTAGGTCAAAGTGTGTCCCAAATGCCGGCAAATTTGGAAATCAAGGAATTTTCCAACCAACCTCAAATTTTGCATGCTCCAAACTGTATATATTCCGCACTTGTCATGCAAAATTGACAGATTTTCGCTAGGAAATGACGGAGAAATTTCAGAGTTTAGGGAAAACGGAGCTCGGCTACGTGGTTAGTCCCCTAACCGTGGCTGTTGGAACACCCTGCGCCGCGCTGGTGTACATTTGTACGCCCGTTGACTCACCCCAGATTGTGACGGGAATTAGGTCAAAGTGTGTCCCAAATGCCGGCAAATTTGGAAATCAAGGAATTTTCCAACCAACTTCAAATTTTGCATGCTCCAAATTGTATATGTTCCGCACTTGTCATGCAAAATTGACAGATTTTCGCTGGGAAATGACGGAGAAATTTCAGAGTTTAGGGAAAACGGAGCTCGGCTACGTGGTTATTCCCCTAACCGTGGCTGTTTGGACACCCTGCGCCGCGCTGGTGTACATTTGTACGGCTGTTGACTCACCCCAGATTGTGACGGGAATTAGGTCAAAGTGTGTCCCAAATGCCGGCAAATTTGGAAATCAAGGAATTTTCCAACCAACTTCAAATTTTGCATGCTCCAAACTGTATATATTCCGCACTTGTCATGCAAAATTGACATATTTTCGCTGGGAAATGACGGAGAAATTTCAGAGTTTAGGGAAAACGGACTCGGCTATGTGGTTATTCCCCTAACCGTGGCTGTTGGGACACCCTGCGCCGCGCTGGTGTACATTTGTACGGCCGTTGACTCACCCCAGATTGTGACGGGAATTAGGTCAAAGTGTGTCCCAAATGCCGGCAAATTTGGAAATCAAGGAATTTTCCAACCAACTTCAAATTTTGCATGCTCCAAACTGTATATATTCCGCACTTGTCATACAAAATTGACAGATTTTCGCTGGGAAGTGACGGAGAAATTTCAGAGTTTAGGGAAAACGGAGCTCGGCTACGTGGTTATTCCCCTAACCGTGGCTGTTGGGACACCCTGCGCCGCGCTGGTGTACATTTGTACGGCCGTTGACTCACCCCAGATTGTGACGGGAATTAGGTCAAAGTGTGTCCCAAATGTCGGCAAATTTGGAAATCAAGGAATTGTCCAACCAACTTCAAATTTTGCATGCTCCAAACTGTATATATTCCGCACTTGTCATGCAAAATTGACAGATTTTCGCTGGGAAATGACGGAGAAATTTCAGAGTTTAGGGAAAACGGAGCTCGGCAACGTGGTTATTCCCCTAACCGTGGCTGTTGGGACACCCTGCGCCGCGCTGGTGTACATTTGTACGGCCGTTGACTCACCCCAGATTGTGACGGGAATTAGGTCAAAGTGTGTCCCAAATGTCGGCAAATTTGGAAATCAAGGAATTGTCCAACCAACTTCAAATTTTGCATGCTCCAAACTGTATATATTCCGCACTTGTCATGCAAAATTGACAGATTTTCGCTGGGAAATGACGGAGAAATTTCAGAACTCGGAAATAGCGCATCGCATTCGAAAGTGACAGCTGTCCCCAGCGGACATAATTGTAATAGCCCCTTGTGGGTCACAGCCAAGGTAGTTATAGCCTATTGACCTCTTTAAGTGTACAGTGTGCCACCTGGGTAATGGAATTGACTGGTTTATTTCATCCACTGATGGTAGTGATAAATGATTGCTGCAATAACCACCAGCTTTATGCGTAGGGATATGCAAATAAGAAAACAAGGAAATTAAGTCATTATCACCAAGTTAAATTTAATAATCTATATGAAAATTTTGTTGCATGTATATATGTGTGTATTTATTTAAAATGTAATTTGTTACAAACGATTGTAAGTAACAACAAGCCATTGTATATGTCTTAAAGATTGTAATGCAATTATATGTTGGGCCTATATATGTTGGGAGTCTTGAGAAGTAAATAGGCTGCTAGGTATTTTTAAGCTGACTTCCTCAGTTCTCATTGCTAACTTCCTCAGTTCTATAGTCTTGGTAAATTCTAAAATGTTCAGCTTCTAAACCTTGAAGACAAAATGGCAGGAAAATTCCCAATTGGAAGTCGAGTTCAGGCGATTGATGAGTTAGGAAGATGGTGTGCTGCTAAGGTAGTCAGACTCCGCGATGATGAAGATGGGGCATGTCTAGTGAGTTTTACGGGATATCCTGGACATGATATCTGGGTGGATGAAGAATCGATTAGACATCCAATACTTCCCTATGAACAGCAACAGAGACGTAAGTATCATGTTGAAAAAAATTAATCCCATTATAACACTAGGTTGTAGGCCTATCTCCGAACTGTGAATGAGTGGATATTTCACCCTGTCTCATACTTAGCCTAATCCACTTGATTGGAAAATTAATTTGTAATCAAAAAGGTACATGAATTTTATGAATGCTGAACGATATTCATGAATGAACGATATATATTATATAAAGTATACATATATATATATATTATGCTGAGACAAACGAACGAGACAAAACGCCAAATGGTTTTTTGTTCTCTGTCGGCGTACAAGGTTGTATTGAGTCTTCGTTAAAACATGACATGTGACCAAAAGTTCAGATTTAGATGAATGCACAGCGGTTTACCAAAAAAGTGTTTAAATAATACACTGTACCAAATAACTGTTTATAGAATACCGAAGATGGGGTAGGCTTATCAATACCCCCAGGGTAGGCATATCAATACCCTGTACAATACCCTAGTTTACTCGATTACTTTTAATTACATTTAGTCTAGTTTACTACAATTGATGAGATTGGGTAGGCTTATCAATACCCACAGGCATATCAATACCCTAGTTTACTACAATTGATGAGATTGGGTAGGCTTATCAATACCCACAGGGTAGGCATATCAATACCCTGCACAATACCCTAGTTTACTCGATTACTTTTAATTACATTCAGTCTAGTTTACTACAACAGACTACAAAAGTGTGACGTCAGTTGCCAACACACAAAGGGTGACGTTTTCACCTTATCCCTGCGCAATTACGTTTAAGGCGCATCCATGTTCCGCAGCGGTACCGCAGCGGTACCTCAGCGGAAGTGAATGTGCTCTGTTAAGTCTACATGTAGTTTACTCGATAACTTTTGATTACATTTATTACTACAATTGATGATATTGGGTAGGCTTATCAATACATGTACCCTGCACAATTACGTCCAAGGCACATCCATGTTCCGCAGCGGTACACTCAGCGGAAGTGGATGTGCTTTGTAAAGTCTAGTTTACTCGATTACTTTTGATTAAATTTATTTAGTAAGCAGTCATACTGTACGCATATGCACTGCAGATTGAGCCTTAACTGTGTAATTTGTTAACATTATTGCAAGAAGAACAACAATTCACAAGTTGTGCAAAGTTGCTGTTGGTTTCCTGCCAAAACTTCCCCCTTGAAGAACGACACCAAAACCGAAGAGGTGGTCGCTCGGGGTGGAGGTGGGTCGTTAAAAAATTAAGCATGTTAACTCATCCTTGTACGACGACTTTGTGATTGTTTACGCGCGCGAAATGTTTGGCGGTGCGGGCTGAAAGGCCTGCGGTGATTGGCTGCCCAGAATCTTCCGCATAGTGCCACTGCATATTCAGTAGGATGGCCCACAGAATGACTTCGCTTGCGTCCGCAAACTCCGGCTTGCAAACCGTGCAGAAACTCGTGTGCAAAATTGGCTTCTAAGGGGAACAAAACCGCGCCGAATCCCCGATCAACAATGACAGCGTTCGCTCGGCATAAATAATTTTATCGTCTATGCGGTAAAATGCATTATGCTGAGACAAACGAACGAGACAAAACGCCAAATGGTTTTTTGTTCTCTGTCGGCGTACAAGGTTTTATTGAGTCTTCGTTAAAACATGACATGTGACCAAAAGTTCAGATTTAGATGAATGCACAGCGGTTTACCAAAAAAGTGTTTAAATAATACACTGTACCAAATAACTGTTTATAGAATACCGAAGATGGGGTAGGCTTATCAATACCCCCAGGGTAGGCATATCAATACCCTGTACAATACCCTAGTTTACTCGATTATTTTTAATTACATTTAGTCTAGTTTACTACAATTGATGAGATTGGGTAGGCTTATCAATACCCACAGGCATATCAATACCCTAGTTTACTACAATTGATGAGATTGGGTAGGCTTATCAATACCCACAGGGTAGGCATATCAATACCCTGCACAATACCCTAGTTTACTCGATTACTTTTAATTACATTCAGTCTAGTTTACTACAACAGACTACAAAAGTGTGACGTCAGTTGCCAACACACAAAGGGTGACGTTTTCACCTTATCCCTGCGCAATTACGTTGAAGGCGCATCCATGTTCCGCAGCGGTACCGCAGCGGTACCTCAGCGGAAGTGAATGTGCTCTGTTAAGTCTACATGTAGTTTACTCGATAACTTTTGATTACATTTATTACTACAATTGATGATATTGGGTAGGCTTATCAATACATGTACCCTGCACAATTACGTCCAAGGCACATCCATGTTCCGCAGCGGTACACTCAGCGGAAGTGGATGTGCTTTGTAAAGTCTAGTTTACTCGATTACTTTTGATTAAATTTATTTAGTAAGCAGTCATACTGTACGCATATGCACTGCAGATTGAGCCTTAACTGTGTAATTTGTTAACATTATTGCAAGAAGAACAACAATTCACAAGTTGTGCAAAGTTGCTGTTGGTTTCCTGCCAAAACGTCCACACGCGCTGCGCGCGCCCAAAGGAAACGACAGCTCAAGGCGCACAACCAGGACAAACCAGCCCGAACGCTAAGCACGCAAAGAAAGTGGAACCACAGCACAGCAATCGAAACAAAAATCAAGTGATTGACGTTTTTGTTTTTGTTTGTTTGTTTGTTTGTATTTTTATTTTATTGTTTTAATGTTTAATTGAGGTCAACCCGAGACGCATACTTAGAGAAAGCAACGTTAGGTTCATCGCGTGCGAAGTGAAACCCGTCAACAAAGCATGACTGAGTTACATGGTTCATGCATGGTTTAAGTCCAAAAGAAATGGCATGTAAGCAGCAAAGCTGCTACCACAATCTCAGATAGTTCTGACTGCCATCCACAAGGCGATTAACACCTGGATCAAAGGCCCAATTACGCCAACACGAATCAAAACAATGTGTGGCTGTAAAATTGGAAATCCATTTTTTTTTTTTTTTTTTTTTTTTTTGGAAAGCATGTCAACTTTGTTTCATGAAGCCGCGAAAATGTCTCGAAGTAGGCTGAACAGTTGTCAAAAATTACAGCACCACAATCTCTTGATTGTCTCTTTTTTATTTTGTGAATTTAAAGATGAATTTAGAAACACGAGAAAATTGCAATACTCCGACTTGGATTCGAGCCCAGATCCTTGCCATACATGCCAACTGCTCTACCAACTTAGGTAACAGGGCATCCCGTCGGAGCATGCATCACAGCAATCTCGTGCGTGCCACTCCTTTCCCAACAATGCACGAAAGGTCATTATTATGAAAATGGGATGGACAATTAGAGATGAATTTAGCAACACGAGATATACATTTTAAAACGCGATGCAGCAAAAACCATTGCAAACGGACATTACTGCAATGAACATACAACATGGACCTAAATGGACCACAGCTCTTTTCTCTTCTTTTTTTTATTTATATTTATTAATTAATTTTTTGATCAAAATTATTATTACAATTTTAAACAAACAACGAAACCGCGCAGTAAATGACAGCCACATTTGTAAGTTCGTGCAGAACCGGAGAATCCTAGTAAGTCCACATACATGATACAAACAAGAAAACAAAATTGTTGCTATCGCCTATGTACAAAAATATGAATGCACATGTACATAATTATGAATGCAATTGAAATAAATTCGTTGGCATACGCCAAGCCTTGCCATGGTAAAGAACAGTTAATGCTAGCATTATGAAGGCAAAATACATGTACGTGGTATACCTGTACAAACCTGTGGATAACGCTTGAAGAGTGCACATCTTCTTCATTCTATGCTGCAAATTAGAGCAAGCAAAAATAAGTTACTAAAAGCACAAACCAGCACCTTACAAATGGGAGCACGAACTTTAAACGGATGACACGTACACGTACAGACAATTACAGACAGAACATGCACGAATAAAAATTACCGGCCGACTACAGCTACAGAAAATTTGCTATAGCCTATTAAACTTTACATAACTAAGCATATACCCAGTCTTGTCCTGGAAAAGATCAGTGTGCGTTAGCATAATAATTAGGCAAATTGATGTACATGTACTGTACGTGGTATACAAACCTGCGGAGATTGCTTGACTACGATGGAACATCTTCTTTAACCCACGCTGAGAAAGCAAGCTATATAAGAACCTACTGGAAGCAAAAACCAGAATACATAGAAAACACAGAATAATGCATAGAATATAAATGCATGTAATTAGGCGAAATAAATCCGCCACCTCCACTCAACAACCCCCGTTGGAGGTCTCCGAACTGAATATGATGCAAACCTGTAAGAAATCACAGATTGCGGTAAAGAACGCCTCCGTACTTTCCGTCCAATGTCCTGTGAAAGTAACGACGTCAAACATTGAAACCACTATCCGCCATGCACTGTACAATGCATTGCCTAGACTGGTCACACTGTCATCACCAGTCAACGTCGTGGGCTACATGTGTTAATGGGCATGCAAACGACCGCATGGACGGGGAGCAGTCCAACCCAAGCATTGCCCGCGGGGCACGAAGGCGGCCGGCGCGCGGCTTCAATTCATAAATAGCCAACTGCCACATCGATGGTCAAACCATTCAGTTGTCACGTGAGCGCATGCCCATTCACATGTTTTAATTGGTTTGCGCATATTTTTGACAAAAAAATTAACTGTTAAATAACATAAGTTAGAAAACCGAAGATCGGCTCGACCGATCAATATCCAAAGGGTAGGCAAATCAATACCCAAAACCATCAGCTTGACCTCAAGTGCAAAATGTACATGTTCAAGTAATGCGTGGCTTCACTTCTCAAATAGCCAACTGCAAATCTCATCTTGCGCACACACGTGTACAAAGTCAAACCATTAAGTGTCACGTGAGGGCATGCCCATTCACATGTTTTAATTGGCGTGCGCATATGTTTGACAAAATAAACTGTTAAATAACATAAGTTAGAAAAACCGAAGATCGGCTGGACCGATCAATAATCCATTGGGTAGGCAATCAATACCCAAAACCATCAGCTTGACCTCAAGTGCAAAATGTACATGTTCTAGAAAGACGTGGCTTCAATTCTCAAATAGCCAACTGCAACTGCATAAATCTCATCGAGAGCACACATGTACAAACATGGTCAAACCATTAAATGTCACATGAGCGCATGCCAATACACGGATAAATTGGCGTGCGCAAATTTCAGGGGGAAATTGGAGGAAAACTAACATCCGGGAAGGGGCGTGGCTTCCATGGGGATGGGAAAACCACGCACGCAAACTTCAACTTTTCATAGGATCGTTTAAAACACCGTACCATCGTCATCGTGCAAAATGCAATGTCAACAACATTTCAAATAGGCATCACAATAACCAGTTTTGTTTGAAAAAATTACCTTGTTAATATGGCAACAATGTGGATAATAGAAAAAAAGAATCCAGGCAACATCAACCGAAGATGTACACATCCGCTTCGCTACTCGTTGCAGACTCGGCATGCACAGTACATAGCATATTTTTTTGGCTGTTCCGATACGGTCGGAACAGCCTTTGTTTTCGTTAAGATTTTTTTTTTTTTTCTTTTTCTTCTTCCACTTTTTTCAGACGCTTTTTCGGGCACTTGCACATTCATGATTGACTTCAAACTTCACATGGACATTGGTCACTATGTGAAGTTGTGCACAGTACTAATGACGTCATGATGACGTCATCACGTGTCAGATTAAAGGGGTATGAAGTTTAATAAATTAAATATTCAAAAATCAATAAAAAATCAACCGTTTGACCTACGATCTTGATTCCTTCGCCATATACGATGACTAACAAAAGTCTTTAAGATGCGCACACGCCTTGACCTTTGACCTCGTTTCCTATTGGTCAAACAGATTTTGCCTTGCCATTTGAAAGTGGTGCAAGATATTTGGACAAAGTCACTTGTGTTACACTTCGACTAGGGTGGGGTATCTAAAAAATATGTTTGTGACCTTTGACCTTGCTCACTTCCGGTCGAAACCGGAAGTGGCCCTTAGTTTGAAAGTGGTAGGAGGTATTGAGATAGGGTCAATGGTGTTATTACCAGAGGCCCTTAAGCTTTCCAAAAATATAAGTGATGACGTCATCGTACGAAATAGCGCCCTCTACCGACAAGATGATTACGTAATTAAATATTCAAAAATCAATAAAAAATCAACTGTTTGACCTACGATCTTGATTCCTGTGGCATATACGATCACTAACAAATGTCTTTAAGATGCGCACAGGGCTTGACCTTTGACCTCGTTTCCTATTGGTCTAACAGATTTTGCCTTGCCATTTGAAAGTGGTACAAGATATCTGGATGTGGTCAACTGTATTACACTTGGACCTAGGGTGGTGTATCCAACAAATATGGCCGTGACCTTTGACCTTGCTCACTTCCGGTCGATACCGGAAGTGGCCCTTAGTTTGAAAGTGAAAGGAGGTATTGAGATAGGGTCAATGGTGTTATTACCAGAGGCCCTTAAGCTTTCCAAAAATATAAGTGATGACGTCATCGTAGGAAATAGCGCCCTCTAGCGACAAGATGATTACGTAATTAAATATTCAAAAATCAATAAAAAATCTACCGTTTGACCTACAAATTTGATTCCTTCTGCATATACGATCACTAACAAATGTCTTTAAGATGCGCACATGGCTTGACCTTTGACCTCGTTCCCTATTGGTCAAACAGATTTTGCCTTGCCATTTGAAAGGGGTACAATATATCACGATGGGGTCAACTGTGTTACACTTCGACTAGGGTGGGGTATCCAAACATATAGCAACACCTTTGACCTTCCCTACATGTCAGATTAAAGTGGCATGTAATAATATTCAATATTTAAAAATCGATAAAAACTCAACCGTTTGACATACGATCGTGATTTCTTCATATACAATCACTAACAAAGGTCATCCCGAACACCACATATGTTTATAAAAAGGAGGGGAACAGCCATGTGTTCGTTGTCAAGAACGAACACAGGTCTAGTTTTTTTTTATATTTTTTTTTTGTTTTTTTTTTTTGCAAAATTACTGAATCAATTGAGGGCGCTCGTTAAAAAGTATGGTGTGCAGGGGAGCCCACAACAACAACAATTCCGCTACAATTGGTAAAATTCCAGAAATCCGGAAAATTCTCACCCCTGAAATGTTGACACAAATTAACTGTTTAATAACAGAGTTAGAAAACCGAAGATCGGATAGACCGATCAATACTCCCTAGGGTAGGCTAATCAATACCCAAAACCATCAGATTGACTGATGGAAATCTGCGGAAGCGGGAGCAACTTCAAAGACAGCGTGAGCATGAATTGTGCCCTTAACACACCAACATAAACATGGAATGTGAAGCAAAACAAAAAAACATTGTTTAAATGAAACAACTGTATCCAATAGCAACACGTGGCCGAGTCAATGGGAGCTTGTTTCACACTGGCAAAATGGGCGGGGCTCAGGGAAGGGCGAAAACCTCTCAAAACCCTTGTAGGGAAATAGAGGAAATTCCCTTCCGGCTCCTAGGCAATGCTTTCTCCAAAGCAATGCTTTCTGGCAACCAAGCAAATTCTCCACGCCCGCCCATCGCCAAGGACAACAATCCCTTAGACTCAAGTATTGCATAAGTGCTTCAAATTGTAAACATGTGTGCCGCTGTACCAATATTGATAAATTCAAAATGACAAATACTCACTCAGCATGCTCAGTACTTGTTTGAAAAAACAACAACATGAGATTTGATCGGAATGAGGGTTAACGTCACAGAAAATACATTGCCAACACTATAGCCAATACTGTTCCTCGAAAATCGGTACAACTTGAGCACGAGACACCAACGTCCGGCAGTGTCCAAGCCGATGTCCATGTGTTCTGACGGTCGTTAGCTCATGACCAGGATTCCGACACCATTTCAGTTCTGGACATCTTAAATCATCAGCGTGAATCCTGCAATTTCCCTTCAGCACCGTCGCTTCCGTCCGTTCCGGTCAGCAAACGCTCCGGGATTCACCCGCTGGAAAGAATGCTGAAATGGGCGACGATCTCGGCATTTATAGTCCCAAATGTCGTATTAAAGTTCAGCAGGTATACAAGAACTCCGCCGTATAACTTCCTCAAATCTGTCATCCATTACTCTCGCAGTGCAATACACGCGTGCCTCCAAGGCCGATCAGATTAAGTTCCGGGAAGTTCCGGTCTGCCAGACGACATGTCAATGCATGCAGGTACGTACATGTACATGCACGCGGTACAGCAAAATCCTCTCGTTCAAAATACCCATGGTTTCGTAAGATTTTAGCACCGAGAAATCCGCAAAAGAACCCACTACTTGCACTTGATGAAAAAGACGTTCCCTATTCCGTCCGATCATATAAGCATTGTGAGACAATTGTCACAAACAGAGCCAAAAGGCTCGAATTAAAATTCGTTAAAAAATTAAGCATGTTAACTCATCCTTGTACGACGACTTTGTGATTGTTTACGCGCGCGAAATGTTTGGCGGTGCGGGCTGAAAGGCCTGCGGTGATTGGCTGCCCAGAATCTTCCGCATAGTGCCACTGCATATTCAGTAGGATGGCCCACAGAATGACTTCACTTGCGTCCGCAAACTCCGGCTTGCAAACCGTGCAGAAACTCGTGTGCAAAATTGGCTTCGAAGGGGAACAAAACCGCGCCGAATCCCCGATCAACAATGACAGCGTTCGCTCGGCATAAATAATTTTATCGTCTATGCGGTAAAATGCATTATATATATATATATATATATATAGCCTATATATACATGTACATGTATGTACCAAAAGAAAATCACCAATTAGATAGGATCAGTAAAAAGGCGTAATTTATCATTTATATTTAGTCGATACATGTATATGATTATCACAAAACACCATATTGAAGCATGGTTAAAATTTAATTATTAATGTTTGCATAGACTTTTCTGGCAGAACATTTATATTTTACTTCTGAGTGAACGTCATCTTACTGATGTCAATTATCATCATTACAGAAAGGTGCGGGCAAGCCACCAAAAGATCACTATCAAGACTGTCGCAGTGCAAAAGGAAGCACTTGCAGTTTTTGAGAGAGTGCCAGCAAGGCGATCAGGTTGAAACAATTGACGGTAACGGCACAATTCTTACGGTGGATCCCTTCAAAAGGATAATTTTGCTACAAGATGGAGCTGCAGTAAGCCTTGAAAACATCTCATTGCCAGGTACTCAGTTTAATTTTTGCAATAAATCAAGAGAGAGTAAATTAGTTGACTCTAATGCCTGATTGAATGATTGTTACAGGAAATACAGTTTGTAAAGTAAACAAAATTGAAAATAAGTCAAACACTGCAGTCACATTTTTGTTTACACTTTGTAAGCATGCCAATAATAACTTTAAATTAATCTATACAGATACTGTCATATAGTATACAGAAACAACTGGTAAATGTTTTTTTCACAGCCTTAAAAAACTATGAGAATGCAATTTGTTTGTGGTTCTTCTAATGTTGACTCCTAAATATTGACTAAATTTTTGACATTGTTGATGTTGTATTGGACTACATTTTTATATCTTTATACAGAAAGTACCAATTCCGATGAACAGCATAAAAGAAGGAGAAAACAAAAGAGGCAACGTATAACAAAGGTAGGATCTATGAGATGTTGAACAAGAATTTAACCCTTAAGTGTTATTGATTTTTGACAGAATATTGAAGTAAAGTGCATCAAATTATTTGCTTAGGCCTATACATGTTATACATAGCTAAAATAATACAAATATGGTTTTATTTCAAGAGTGACGCAACAAATGACTCTTCTACAGTCATACCACAATCGTCCCACGATGAACCATCTGTGTCTTCTCCAAACACGGAATTTATTCTTCCATCAAGGCACCAGAAAGAACAAATTGTCTTTTCAGCTGGTCAGCACACGTGTGGACAAATCTATAAGGTAGCTGATAGTACGTTTAATCTTTCCATGTTCATTAACATATTAGAAACAGGTGTAAATGGTATTCCACATTGTGCACTTTTGAACATTATTTTCTAGAAAACAAAAGAATATTATAAAGCCACAACATAACTTTAAAACAAATATATACTCGTTCATCCGATTAATAATCTAAAAAAAACCAAAGTATTTTGTAAATGGGGTGAGTTGTATTTTACCACACATGTATCTGTCTTTGCAGTGGGAGTAAACCAAGGGTCAATAATTGCTGTATTGCTTTTGTGGTTGAGAAGTTTATGAGGCCTATAGTGGCAGGTTTCCCCAGAGGTGTTTGTGAATGCTGGGTAGAAAAGTCATAGTGGGGCCAATATTTAAGCTGTATTGCACTTGTATTTAAAGCCAGTTTGGGGTTAGCTTCTGCGCATGCTTTTGACTCGTAAAACGCGGTGAGTTTGTGTTTTTGACACAAAACGATAACTGATAATACAGAGCTCGGATACTGATTTAACCTACTGTATATCTGTTTTGGGGTTATATGGGCGCGTCTATAGATGTGGATTTATTTAGATAACTGTCGAAAATATGTGGTTACGGTATTGCGTGAAGCCGAGCGTGGTTGGCGTCGCAAGTCATGGGACTCACTACCCATGACTGGCTACGCAATGCACGCTCGGTTTCACTCATCCACAGATTTTCGAAAATTTCAAAAATTGCACCCTAGACGCCCATATAATCCCAAAACAGCTATACAGTAGGTTGAATCTGTATCTGATGAGCTCTATATTACCAGTAGTATCATTTTGCGTCAAAAACACAAATTCACCGCGTGTAGTTGTACGAGTTTGAAGCGGATAAGAACTACGGAATCCCATATTTGTGTACAAAATTATACATGTTGCACTGCGCCATGAAATCGCGGCTAAATTCAGGAGGAAAACCAAACAAATCCCATCGCCGCTCACTATGGCATGATTGAATAATACATTTAAAGGTCATATTTCCACTGAGACTGCTTATTTCAACTTTTATAATGCAAAATATGCGACACGCAGCCACACGAACGTAGCGAACACGCCCGGAGATCCTGCTTCTTTGGCTCATTGTATTGGTTACCGACCTGATTATTAAACTGAATGCTTAAAAATTGAACATGATATTTATCTGGTAGGTCTCTCCCTTTTTTATGTTATTTTTTTTGGTTTCATACAATATTTTTCAGTACACATTATCTTCATTTTTACATCATCCCTTATCTGGTAATATGTGGTACTCGCTGCTAGTGCTACATGTAATGACTAACTTGGTGCACTAGTAAATAGCAAAATTAAATGAATATGCATTTCTCTTATTAAAATGTGAAACAGGTTCATGGTTTGGGCCTAGAAGTGATGATCGCTGAAATATACATCAACGACCAATCGGCAATGTGCTGGCCAGTGATGCTACAGAATGTCAACATTGATATAACGGTAAATCTTCCTCTTTCCCATCTTTCGGAAAAGAAAGTAGCCATAACTGGAGCGGCTAAAACAAAATCAAAACAAGTGGCAAGAGAAGCGTTCAACCAAACTAAAAATAATCTGGAAATTGCTTCTTTTAGAAAGACCTTTAGAGTGGCACAAGTCACAAATGCCATTCTAAAGGAGATCAAGTCAGCATTCTGGACAAGCACCAGAAAAAGACATTTTGATCTGGGGTTGATGTCTCCAGAGATAGATTGTGATGTATTTGGCATCAGCGTACCAGACTTAACCACTGCTGAATACAGCTATAAAAGAGAAAATCTGGAAAATCTGGACAATATACTTGGTCAGGGTTGGGACACAAGTCAAAAGGATGGGGTTACAAGGTATATTACATGCATGAGACTCAGAGTAACCCGTGACCTCACACTTTCTGGAAGTGTTCAGGTGGCTGACTTTGACTCTTTGATACCATCGGCCAATTATAGGCAAATTCTAAGACAGCATATGTTTTCTTGTAACAATGTAACTTAGTATTGTGCAAAGTATGACGTACAGAATCGACTTCTAAAAGCGAATTTTCCTGCCATGATCTTCGCTTTTTTCTGTATATTTACATTTACTATGGATTATGCTGTAACTGAAATTGAATCAAAGAACGCTGTTAAGCATTTTAAAAATGCATTGCGTTGCCATCGTCATGACCATGGTGTACTGAATGCCACGTGTGGTATAGATGCTCTTCTGGAAGTATATTATTTTGGCATCTATCATTTTGACCCACACTACAAAGTGAGTGGTGCAAATCCACTCCTGGACAGATTGATTGAAGTGTGTCAGTTTCGTGATACAATGGGCCCATCCTGTGAAATTCGGGAAGAAGTGTGGAATTACCTTTCCAAACATGTTCAGGGGTACACACCTAAAGGTCGGTCTGATGCCGAAATTCTCCAGGCTTTTGGAGACAGAAGTAAAAAGTTCCTTGCAACGTTTAATGGGTATGGTACATGTAAGACTTGCATTAACATTTTTCCAGTTTTGGGAACAATTGGCCCTGTTCTTTATTATGATCAGACAGTGAATGCAAACCATGCTGGTAATTTTGCTGATGGTCTTAACCAAATAGTTTACCGAGCAGCTAAACATGTGTGTAAAGATACTTCGTGTAATTTTTGCTGTGAGCCTTTAGCTCTGACTAGTGCTGATAATGAGGAACTGTATGACATGCCAAATTTTCTCATGGTAACGTTAGGCCTAGATAAAAATGGTAAACATCAACAAACACCTAACATCGTTGTAGATGAATGTGTTACTGTTCAGGGGAGACAGTACATACTAACGGCTGCTGTATTAATGAAACCTGGTCATTTCTATTCAGTTGTTAAAATTGATGACAGTTACGTAGTTATAGATGACCTAAGAGACAATGTTAACTTCTATTCCTCATTTGGGGCAGCTATATCACAACAGGAACAGTTAACTGCCATGAAACCAACATATGCATCTGTTGTTTCTCAAAAAGGAAAACATGCAAATTTGATGGATTTACAGAGTTGCTTCCAAAACGGCACTCGCACTACTCTAAATCACACTCACGATGGCGTGCACATACTCATTTATGCCAAAGTACATACTGCATGGATTGAACATGTTGGAAAAACCTGCCATGAAGCATTCAGTGATACAGTTTCTGATGAAGAAACGTGCATGAACCAAGGGGGCACTTCTACCCCAGAAAAGGGGAAAGAACATTGTTTTTTAAGTAAACAATCTTGTGGTTTGTCAGACTTCAGTAATGATGATTTATGTGTGCCTTCATGTAGCCCCATCAAAAGAGCAGAGACAAGCAAGGACGTGTTTAGTGATCCACACATAGAAACAGTCGGTGCTTCTGCTATGGGAACGGTATCTGATGACAATCAAAATACATTCTCTAAAACAGTAAATACAAATTCACAACCATGTGGTTTATCAGAGTCTCCTGTCCGTGAGGCCAACGATAGCCCTATCTCAGATCAGACTCTGGAAATATCCGATGAACCTAAAACGATGAGGGTTCCTCTTAACCCAATAAGTGTCAATGTATCACCTCCCGAAAGAGTTAGTCAAACTCCTCAATATTTTGGTGGTAAGGAAAATAAGAACATCAGACATACATTAAAGAGAAACAGAACAGAACACAAAACGGATAAATTATCTGATCGTTGTAGAGAATGCCCTGATCATGATTACACGAAGAAAGGGAGATCTTTGGTTACAATTACAAGATTGCCTGCAGCCATTGTTTCGAAAGGCTACATAAATGTATTAGGGCAAGTGGTTGGTTATGCATCATATGATGACAAAATCTACTTTCCCTGTCCAAATATTCTTAAAATCGCTGGGATAGAAACAAATAAGGGATATTCGAAAGTTGATGGGATTTTAGAAAGGAATTTTTCTAATGGTCCAGCAGCTTTTCTAATACAGGGAAATAAGCGCTCGTGGATACTTAAAGATGCCCTGTTAACTATTTTGAGGCACAAAGCTTTCTACAACCGAGCCCAAAAAGAGATTGTAGAATACGCAATCCTCTAAATTGGACAAGAAAAACCATCAGTCCCTGTTACATGTTATTCTTCAAATTCACACAAAGTTGCTAACCCGACAGACAAGACTGACGGTTTGAATGTGGATGGCCACATCACATTGTGTGGATTGTCTGTGCCATATAGTTTGCTCCATGATGAGATACATGTGGCGTTTGAACAAATTTTTAAATATGTTGGCTTTTACGAGCACATTAAGAAGAACTCATGGATTTATGTTTAAAAAAGCATGGACAGGATCCAAATACATCATTTGATACTTGTAAAAAAAAACATAAAAGGAATTTTTTGAACATAGAAGGGCTTGTCATTTTATTAACTAAATTGAAAATAGGAAATGATCTGAGAAAATCAACAACAAATACGGAATTAACAACAGAGATAAGGAAACTTGCCAAAAGCTCAGATAGAGACAAGACCTGGAAATCATATGAACACTTCTCTAGAAGAAATAGTGAACAAGCAATTTTTGGGCAATAAAACAGAGTTTTTGGACACCTTGGTAAACTCTTTTACACAAAAAACAAACAACTCAAAAGCAAACAGTGGTGATGATCTGTCAGGTAATTTTGATGGATTATCTAAGGAAGATATGCTTTACATTATGAAACAAACACATAAAATGCAAAGTCACACACAATCACTGGCACAGGAGTGCATTCACGAAATGTACAGATATATACATCCAATACGTCCTGAAGACACAATTAACATTTATGATACACTAAGTGGCACTAGGCTCATGGCAGAAATGAGAAAACAAATACCAGGAATTCTGCCTTCCTTTCTTCAAGAGAAAAACACAAAAAAACGATACAAGTCGGAATTTAATGCAGTTTTTTATACCTAGACGGACTGCTACTGGATGGTTTATTGATCCAACCCGTCTTTTGGATGTGTTGTTATTTAGATACCCTTTTCTCACTGGGGAATTAAGTATCAGACTATGGGGAGATGGACGTGAAATTGGAGGCAGACATAGTACGTTTCTCACTTTGTCCTTTTTAAATAACGATTTATACCTTCACAAAATACCCTACCAAAGCCCTGACCATACGTACCCATTTTCGATATTCTATGAGAGTGATTCGAGAGATAATCTTGAAATGAATTTGGGTAAAGATAAATTCATGAATAGGATTGCAGCAGCCACGAGCACAAACAAATATTATCTCAGTGGGGATGACATGTTCATAATCAAGATCCTTGATGGGTCCAAACAACTCAGTCCTGTCTCAGAGTTTGGGTGGAATTTTTATCACTTAGCAGGAAAAGCACAAAAGTCTGAAGTTGCTTCAAATGGTTTAAGGACTGATTTAGATGTACATGTCGACAGGGTACACAGTGAGTCACTGGTGCCATTTATACCTGTTAAGAATATTGTATTTGACACGATGCATGGTTTGACCAGGGTAGTAGAACAGTTGTTAAACCTTGAAGTCGAAAAAATAATGTCCGAAGGACACAAGGCACAACAACTAAAACAAAGCACACCTTCAACGAAGCAACTTATCGACATTTTAGTTTCAAATATCAATAAAAGGGGTATACGACAAGGCAATTTTCAAATTCATTTTGATAAAAGCGGAAAACAAGAACCCATCAGTCTTAACAAAGATCATGCATTAGGTATAATTAGTCCTGCTCCGCTTGGTAGAGAAAGCGATTTTCCCCATGTTATGAAAAATGTTGTCCCCAACCGAATAATAGCAAACACTCTTCCAGATAACATCATTTCATACATTGATGTTCCAGCTAGCTTTACAGAGTATGATATGGTTGTAAAAATTTGGAACAGCATTTATGTAATGTATGACATTTTAAAGACAGATCCAGAACCACAATTGTTACCAGGAAAACTTCAAGGCTCTTTACATACAGAAGATTATATATGGAAGTACAGTATGGAAACAAAGCGGCTTTATAAGAAACATGCAGAGTGTTTCTATCAATTGCTCTGTAAGCGTTATACATGGAAAAATATTACCCCGTACATGATTAAATTCATAGATTATGCCAGATATTTCATGGACCACGCAGATTTTCCCATGTCACGTTTTCAAACAGAGGGTGGAGAACACCTCAACTATGATCATAGTCGCCATTATTTTCAACACACAACTAGACATGGTGGAAAAACAAAGACCGACCCATTACTCTCTCTATTATCAACCATGTATAGAAAATTATCATATCAAATCATGTGTTCATCACAAAGAACAGTTGGAGAAGCATATGGTAAGTATGTTAAGAAACATGTCGCTGCTTGCTTGATACAAGCGGTATTTCGGGGTTATATTACTCGAAAGTTGTTCGCAACAAAGTATAATCCATCTCTAAAAAGACTGGACAAAGTTCAGGTTGTTGACGAAATCCATTCAATATTACACCCATCAAAAGCAGAGTTTCCATCAAATCAAGGGCTCTTTGCAGGTGTCACATTCGTTTTAGTTGGTGCAGTCCCTAAACAGGCTGGGAATAAATGGACTCATGAGACACTTCAGCAAAAAATAGTTTCTCTTGGTGGCAAAGTTAGCAATACATTACCAGGCAACACTAAGGGACAGTCAACAAAACTTTACCATATCCTCGTCAATGAGCAATCAATAATAAATTCCAAGAAAATTCCAGATATTGTAAGACAGGCCATACAACGTAGATATCCGGTTGTAGAATACAAATTCATATTCGACAGTATTGAAAGTAACACCCAAATTTGCAAATACCTTTACATGCCAGACCTAACAAACTACTCAGGAAAAATTAATCAGCAACCAACACTTCATGACAAACATTTCTGTAAGAAAACCCGAATGATAAGTCTCATTAAAAAACGAAAGAAAGATACATGTAAATCAAAACATTCTGCTTACAATCTTAATGTTGAAAAAAATGTTGTTTTATTTTATGCAAACCTAAAAAGAAAACATTATTTAAGTACTCACAAGGTTTCATTCCCCGAACAAGCAAAGTTATTTGGCCATTTCTGCAAAGAGTATTCATATTACTGGGGACGAAAAATTAAAACATTTTGAACAGAAAAAGAGGGCATACATGTACCCCTCTCCTCTAGACTTGCCTACCGTCAGTGGGGCCAATCCAAGTGCTTAATTTTGATGATGACTGCAGTAACGGTAAATGAATAAACTTGTGTAAAATAGGCCTTCCCTTTTTTCAGGGCCCACCAACAAAGTAGGGGGAGGGCAATTTATATGATATCCCCACACACAAACAAGTGGGGTGGAGGACTTCCTTCCCCGTTCCCTTTGAATACAACAAATATAGAATAACATTCATTTCACTGTGTTGAAAAACAATCTGAAGTTTAAACTTTCTTAGCAATCTGAATCAAATAACTACGAACAATTGTGTATGCACAAATCCATAGTGTACAGTGTGTGCCATGCACTTATTATAATTTGCCCTCCCGTTTGTGCGGAAACTCTCAGAGGAGTGCTAATGGCTTTAGTTAGGGCACTTTAGCAAATTTTCTAGCCATCTGTGAAAAAATTGCTTACCAATAGCTTTCTTCACCAATGTGTTCATATGGGTGTCTACTAACACCTCTTAATTTATTCCAAACCAAATCCACTGGGAAAATTCTTGGGAGCCAATCAAAGTTGGGCTACCCGGAGGGCCTGGGTAAAACAATTGAAAAACAACAATTTGCCAATATTAGCTTGTGGGATGTTTATCTAGGGGTTTTTGGGGGGTGCTGAATCGATTCCAACCATTAGTTTTGAGTAAAAACGACTCCTTGTCCATAAAAAAATATATATATATATAAAATATATTTTATAAAAATCTTACAAGCAGAAACAATTGAAATCTCGATTAGTCAGTTGAAACCTCGATTAGTCAGTTCTCTAGTTCACCCTACTCATCGAACTCCCCGGCATCTCCCTCACTCCTCTCGTCATCTGGCTGGTAGATGTTCTGGCAAAAGTTACCATGACAGTTGCCGCAAGCAGAAATACACTTGACTCCTTGCTTTTTACAGCAGCACCTGAGTGTGCTACAGTCCCCCTCACAGTTGCAGCTTACAAATTTCAGAAGATAGTCTGGTGCAATGGGGTCTGTTGAAGGGACCGGCGCATAACCTTGGTCACCGAGCTTCCCATCCGTAGTCCAAGACATCCAATGATGGACTTTGCAGCACAAGAGAGTGCTGTGCTGCAGCTCCTGTTGTCGGGGGCAGTTTCTCATGTTTGATGCTCCCAGCAGCAGCCCGCTTGCTGAAGATGTCAAATCTCAAGTCCCCCAAGTCTTTGGTTGGTTTCCTGCGGAACATGAGCTTGAAGAGTTCACAGCCAGCTTTGATGATGTCATCTTTCTCGGCTCTGATGTCCAGAAACACGTCCATGGCCCTTTCCGCTTTGTCAGTCTTGCAGAGCTTGTTTAGCAAAGTTGATTTGCTAAACCCAGAGATCGCAGACACTGTATCACAGCCGGAGAAGCTGTGCAAGAAGATCAGATACTTCCGGTATCTCTCTGGGAGGGCCTCCCGGATCTTTCCGACATCGTAAGATGTTTATTTGGCTGTTGTGAGGAAGATCGGGTGGTCTGCAGCATGATGAATCAGCATAACCATGACGTCGGTGTCCTCGGCCCTCACCTCAACATGCGACTCTCTTGTCTCATCTAGAGCTGCCCGGACAATAGAGGTGTCCGCATCATCGGGGCATTGCTGTACACTGATCCCATTTCTACCGAATGTCTCAGCAAGTAGCAGAATGAGCTGGGCCTTGTTGCTCTTGTTGTCGAGGAACTTTTCTCTTGGAACGATGCTTTTGATGTCTGGGCGAATCAGAGTGTTGCAGCATGTGTTCTTTGTTCGTCTCATCAGGTGATCATGGTCTTGCATGGTGGAGCTGCCGTATCCGTCAAAGACCACAGTGATCCGGAGGCACTGGCTCCCCATGGACTTCACAAACCGGAGGTAGCTCTCGGCGATGTCCTTCCAGGTGAGGTTAGCCTCCCACCTGACATTGTGCAGAAGCCACCCACCATCAATCACAAGGCTCGTGCAGGGGGCGGTTGTTCATAAACGGGTTCCACAAATGCCTTCAGGACCCTTGCTAGGGCAGCCTTGTCTGGCTTTCGCAACTTCTGGTGTTTGTCAAATAGAGACATCGGTGTTGGCGTCAACTCAAATAGCAGGGCTTGTTTGGTCGTGATTTCGCGCTCACTAATGATGATGATGCGGTTGAAGGGCTTGAGTGAGTCAATAACCATGAACTTCATCCCATTGACTTTGGGTCCACTTCTGATGCTCTTTAACGATTTGACCTTGTGCTTAGTTTCCATTGTATCCAGAATAGTTTGTCCATCCATCTTGGCCTGTATGGCTCTGCCAACCTCCTCTGCCTGATCAGCGTTGACTGGGTCTTCGGGAGTGCTGCTGAACCCCGTGGAGAAGGACACCAGGGTCTTCCTGTGTTGCATCGAAGGGGTTGACCTCCTCCAACCATCCAACAATGGCGTTGACAGCAGCATCGTCTTTCCTTATCTGGGCTCTTGTGACGTCTGTGTGGACAGGTACCCCACGTTTGTTCATGCCTCCTTCCAGCTCTTGGTGAATGAACGAGAAGTGGTTTAGCGTCTGAACCCAAGACTCATGAGCAGATTCGTTCCGGAAGCGTCCTCTGTTCAGACCGCCTGAGGACTTGGCCTCACACATGATGCAGAGGTGGTTGGCAGAGCCATACAGGCCAAGATGGATGGACAAACTGTTCTGGATACAATGGAAACTAAGCACAAGGTCAAATCGTTAAAGAGCCTCAGAAGTAGACCCAAAGTCAATGGGATGAAGTTGGTTATTGACTCACTCAAGCTCTTCAACCGCATCATCATCATTAGTGAGCGCGAAATCAAGACCAAACAAGCCCTGCGATTTGAGTTGACGCCAACACCGATGTCTCTATTTGACAAACACCAGAAGTTGCGAAAGCCAGACAAGGCTGCCCTAGCAAGGGTCCTGAAGGCATTTGTGGAACCCGTTGAACAACCCCCCTGCACGAGCCTTGTGATTGATGGTGGGTGGCTTCTGCACAATGTCAGGTGGGAGGCTAACCTGGAAGGACATCGCCGAGAGCTACCTCCGGTTTGTGAAGTCCATGGGGAGCCAGTGCCTCCGGATCACTGTGGTCTTTGACGGATACGGCAGCTCCACCATGCAGGACCATGATCACCTGAGACGAACAAAGAACGCATGCTGCAACACTCTGATTCGCCCAGACATCAAAAGCATCGTTCCAAGAGAAAAGTTCCTCGACAACAAGAGCAACAAGGCCCAGCTCATTCTGCTACTTGCTGAGACATTCAGTAGAAATGGGATCAGTGTACAGCAATGCCCCGATGATGCGGACACCTCTATTGTCCAGGCAGCTCTAGATGAGACAAGAGAGTCGCATGTTGAGGTGAGGGCTGAGGACACCGACGTCATGGTTATGCTGATTCATCATGCTGCAGACCACCCGATCTTCCTCACAACAGCCAAATAAACATCTTACGATGTCGGAAAGTTCCGGGAGGCCCTCTCAGAGAGATACCGGAAGTATCTGATCTTCTTGCACAGCTTCTCCGGCTGTGATACAGTGTCTGCGATCTCTGGGTTTAGCAAATCAACTTTGCTAAACAAGCTCTGCAACACTGACAAAGTGGAGAGGGCCATGGACGTGTTTCTGGACATCAGAGCCGAGAAAGATGACCTCATCAAAGCTGGCTGTGAACTCTTCAATCTCATGTTCCGCGGGAAACCACCCAAAGACTTGGGGGACTTGAGATTTGACATCTTCAGCAAGCGGGCCGCTGCTGGGAGCATCAAACCTGAGAAACAGCTCCCGACAACAGGAGCTGCAGCACAGCACTCTCTCCGGTCTTATCTCCAGACTAGAGATTGGCTGGTGCTGCAAAGTCCATCATTGGATGTCTAGCTGGACTACGGATGGGAAGCTCGGTGACCAATGTTATGCGCCGGTCCCTTCAACAGACCCCATTGCACCGGACTATCTTCTGAAGTTTGTCAGCTGCAACTGTGAGGGGGACTGTAGCACACTCAGGTGCTGCTGTAAAAAGCAAGGAGTCAAGTGTATTTCTGCTTGCGGCAACTGTCATGGTAACTCTTGCCAGAACATCTACCAGCCAGATGACGAGAGGATTGAGGGAGATGCCGGGGAGTTCGATGAGTAGGGTGAACTAGAGAACTGACTAATCAAAGTTTCAACTGACTAATCGAGATTTCAATTGTTTCTGCTTGTAAGATTTTTATAAAATATATTGTATATATATATTTTTTTATGGACAGGGAGTCGTTTTTACTCAAAACTAATGGTTGGAATCGATTCAGCACCCCCCAAAACCCCTAGATAGACATCCCACAAGCTAATATTGGCAAATTGTTGTTTTTCAATTTGTTTGCCCAGGCCCTCCGGGTACCCCAACTTTGATTGGCTCCCCAGAATTTTCCCAGTGGATTTGGTTTGGAATAAATTGAGAGGTGTTAGTATACACCCATATGAACACATTGGTGAAGAAAGCTATTGGTAAGCAATTTTTTTTACAGATGGCTAGAAAATTTGCTAAAATGCCCTAACTACTTGCACTTAGTTGACCCTGGGTCAGAGCACCATCAGTTGGGCATTCCCCTGGACAACGTTTGTAGACTGTTGACATATCACAACTGACATGTTTTAGGAGGGGTTGAGTGATTAGACTAATACTTATCCCCAGAGGAGACACGTTCCCATTAATCTTCTCTCCGAAAAGGATGTGGGATTTTAAGAGAATTTTAAATGGAAGAAATTCGTAATGTATTTTGCATTCTCCAAACTGTATATATTCCGCACTTGTCATGCAAAATTGACAGATTTTCGCTGGGAAATTACGGAGAAATTTCAGAGTTTAGGGAAAACGGAGCTCGGCTACGTGGTTATTCCCCTAACCGTGGCTGTTGGGACACCCTGCGCCGCGCTGGTGTACATTTGTACGGCCGTTGACTCACCCCAGATTGTGACGGGAATTAGGTCAAAGTGTGTCCCAAATGCCGGCAAATTTGGAAATCAAGGAATTTTCCAACCAACTTCAAATTTTGCATGCTCCAAACTGTATATATTCCGCACTTGTCATGCAAAATTGACAGATTTCCGCTGGGAAATGACGGAGAAATTTCAGAGTTTAGGGAAAACGGAGCTCGGCTACGTGGTTATTCCCCTAACCGTGGCTGTTGGGACACCCTGCGCCGCGCTGGTGTACATTTGTACGGCCGTTGACTCACCCCAGATTGTGACGGGAATTAGGTCAAAGTGTGTCCCAAATGCCGGCAAATTTGAAAATCAAGGAATTTCCAAACCAACTTCAAATTTTGCATGCTCCAAACTGTATATATTCCGCACTTGTCATGCAAAATTGACAGATTTTCGCTGGGAAATGACGGAGAAATTTCAGAGTTTAGGGAAAACGGAGCTCGGCTACGTGGTTATTCCCCCAACCGTGGCTGTTGGGACACCCTGCGCCGCGCTGGTGTACATTTGTACGGCCGTTGACTCACCCCAGATTGTGACGGGAATTAGATCAAAGTGTGTCCCAAATGCCGGCAAATTTGGAAATCAAGGAATTTTCCAACCAACTTCAAATTTTGCATGCTCCAAACTGTATATATTCCGCACTTGTCATGCAAAATTGACAGATTTTCGCTGGGAAATGACGGAGAAATTTCAGAGTTTAGGGAAAACGGAGCTCGGCTACGTGGTTATTCCCCTAACCGTGGCTGTTGGGACACCCTGCGCCGCGCTGGTGTACATTTGTACGGCCGTTGACTCACCCCAGATTGTGACGGGAATTAGGTCAAAGTGTGTCCCAAATGCCGGCAAATTTGGAAATCAAGGAATTTTCCAACCAACTTCAAATTTTGCATGCTCCAAACTGTATATATTCCGCACTTGTCATGCAAAATTGACAGATTTTCGCTGGGAAATGACGGAGAAATTTCAGAGTTTAGGGAAAACGGAGCTCGGCTACGTGGTTATTCCCCTAACCGTGGCTGTTGGGACACCCTGCGCCGCGCTGGTGTACATTTGTACGGCCGTTGACTCACCCCAGATTGTGACGGGAATTAGGTCAAAGTGTGTCCCAAATGCCGGCAAATTTGGAAATCAAGTAATTTTCCAACCAACTTCAAATTTTGCATGCTCCAAACTGTATATATTCCGCACTTGTCAAACAAAATTGACAGATTTTCGCTGGGAAGTGACGGAGAAATTTCAGAGTTTAGGGAAAACGGAGCTCGGCTACGTGGTTATTCCCCTAACCGTGGCTGTTGAGACACCCTGCGCCGCGCTGGTGTACATTTGTACGGCCGTTGACTCACCCCAGATTGTGACGGGAATTAGGTCAAAGTGTGTCCCAAATGCCGGCAAATTTGGAAATCAAGGAATTTTCCAACCAACTTCAAATTTTGCATGCTCCAAACTGTATATATTCCGCACATGTCATGCAAAATTGACAGATTTTCGCTAGGAAATGACGGAAAAATTTCAGAGTTTAGGGAAAACGGAGCTCGGCTACGTGGTTATTCCCCTAACCGTGGCTGTTGGGACACCCTGCGCCGCGCTGGTGTACATTTGTACGGCCGTTGACTCACCCCAGATTGTGACGGGAATTAGGTCAAAGTGTGTCCCAAATGCCGGCAAATTTGGAAATCAAGGAATTTTCCAACCAACTTCAAATTTTGCATGCTCCAAACTGTATATATTCCGCACTTGTCATGCAAAATTGACAGATTTTCGCTGGGAAATTACGGAGAAATTTCAGAGTTTAGGGAAAACGGAGTTCAGCTACGTGGTTATTCCCCTAACCGTGGCTGTTGGGACACCCTGCGCCGCGCTGGTGTACATTTGTACGGCCGTTGACTCACCCCAGATTGTGACGGGAATTAGGTCAAAGTGTGTCCCAAATGCCGGCAAATTTGGAAATCAAGTAATTTTCCAACCAACTTCGAATTTTGCATGCTCCAAACTGTATATATTCCGCACTTGTCATACAAAATTGACAGATTTTCGCTGGGAAGTGACGGAGAAATTTCAGAGTTTAGGGAAAACGGAGCTCGGCTACGTGGTTATTCCCCTAACCGTGGCTGTTGAGACACCCTGCGCCGCGCTGGTGTACATTTGTACGGCCGTTGACTCACCCCAGATTGTGACGGGAATTAGGTCAAAGTGTGTCCCAAATGCCGGCAAATTTGGAAATCAAGGAATTTTCCAACCAACTTCAAATTTTGCATGCTCCAAACTGTATATATTCCGCACATGTCATGCAAAATTGACAGATTTTCGCTAGGAAATGACGGAAAAATTTCAGAGTTTAGGGAAAACGGAGCTCGGCTACGTGGTTATTCCCCTAACCGTGGCTGTTGGGACACCCTGCGCCGCGCTGGTGTACATTTGTACGGCCGTTGACTCACCCCAGATTGTGACGGGAATTAGGTCAAAGTGTGTCCCAAATGCCGGCAAATTTGGAAATCAAGGAATTTTCCAACCAACTTCAAATTTTGCATGCTCCAAACTGTATATATTCCGCACTTGTCATGCAAAATTGACAGATTTTCGCTGGGAAATTACGGAAAAATTTCAGAGTTTAGGGAAAACGGAGCTCAGCTACGTGGTTATTCCCCTAACCGTGGCTGTTGGGACACCCTGCGCCGCGCTGGTGTACATTTGTACGGCCGTTGACTCACCCCAGATTGTGACGGGAATTAGGTCAAAGTGTGTCCCAAATGCCGGCAAATTTGGAAATCAAGTAATTTTCCAACCAACTTCGAATTTTGCATGCTCCAAACTGTATATATTCCGCACTTGTCATACAAAATTGACAGATTTTCGCTGGGAAGTGACGGAGAAATTTCAGAGTTTAGGGAAAACGGAGCTCGGCTACGTGGTTATTCCCCTAACCGTGGCTGTTGAGACACCCTGCGCCGCGCTGGTGTACATTTGTACGGCCGTTGACTCACCCCAGATTGTGACGGGAATTAGGTCAAAGTGTGTCCCAAATGCCGGCAAATTTGGAAATCAAGGAATTTTCCAACCAACTTCAAATTTTGCATGCTCCAAACTGTATATATTCCGCACATGTCATGCAAAATTGACAGATTTTCGCTGGGAAATGACGGAGAAATTTCAGAGTTTAGGGAAAACGGAGCTCGGCTACGTGGTTATTCCCCTAACCGTGGCTGTTGGGACACCCTGCGCTGCGCTGGTGTACATTTGTACGGCCGTTGACTCACCCCAGATTGTGACGGGAATTAGGTCAAAGTGTGTCCCAAATGCCGGCAAATTTGGAAATCAAGGAATTTTCCAACCAACTTCAAATTTTGCATGCTCCAAACTGTATATATTCCGCACTTGTCATGCAAAATTGACAGATTTTCGCTGGGAAATGACGGAGAAATTTCAGAGTTTAGGGAAAACGGAGCTCGGCTACGTGGTTATTCCCCTAACCGTGGCTGTTGGGACACCCTGCGCCGCGCTGGTGTACATTTGTACGGCCGTTGACTCACCCCAGATTGTGACGGGAATTAGGTCAAAGTGTGTCCCAAATGCCGGCAAATTTGGAAATCAAGGAATTTTCCAACCAACTTCAAATTTTGCATGCTCCAAACTGTATATATTCCGCACTTGTCATGCAAAATTGACAGATTTTCGCTGGGAAATTACAGAGAAATTTGAGAGTTTAGGGAAAACGGAGCTCGGCTACGTGGTTATTCCCCTAACCGTGGCTGTTGGGACACCCTGCGCCGCGCTGGTGTACATTTGTACGGCCGTTGACTCACCCCAGATTGTGACGGGAATTAGGTCAAAGTGTGTCCCAAATGCCGCAAATTTGGAAATCAAGTAATTTTCCAACCAACTTCAAATTTTGCATGCTTCAAACTGTATATATTCCGCACTTGTCATACAAAATTGACAGATTTTCGCTGGGAAGTGACGGAGAAATTTCAGAGTTTAGGGAAAACGGAGCTCGGCTACGTGGTTATTCCCCTAACCGTGGCTGTTGAGACACCCTGCGCCGCGCTGGTGTACATTTGTACGGCCGTTGACTCACCCCAGATTGTGACGGGAATTAGGTCAAAGTGTGTCCCAAATGCCGGCAAATTTGGAAATCAAGGAATTTTCCAACCAACTTCAAATTTTGCATGCTCCAAACTGTATATATTCCGCACATGTCATGCAAAATTGACAGATTTTCGCTGGGAAATGACGGAGAAATTTCAGAGTTTAGGGAAAACGGAGCTCGGCTACGTGGTTATTCCCCTAACCGTGGCTGTTGGGACACCCTGCGCCGCGCTGGTGTACATTTGTACGGCCGTTGACTCACCCCAGATTGTGACGGGAATTAGGTCAAAGTGTGTCCCAAATGCCGGCAAATTTGGAAATCAAGGAATTTTCCAACCAACTTCAAATTTTGCATGCTCCAAACTGTATATATTCCGCACTTGTCATGCAAAATTGACAGATTTTCGCTGGGAAATGACGGAGAAATTTCAGAGTTTAGGGAAAACGGAGCTCGGCTACGTGGTTATTCCCCTAACCGTGGCTGTTGGGACACCCTGCGCCGCGCTGGTGTACATTTGTACGGCCGTTGACTCACCCCAGATTGTGACGGGAATTAGGTCAAAGTGTGTCCCAAATGCCGGAAAATATGGAAATCAAGGAATTTTCCAACCAACCTCAAATTTTGCATGCTCCAAACTGTATATATTCCGCACTTGTCATGCAAAATTGACAGATTTTCGCTGGGAAATGACGGAGAAATTTCAGAGTTTAGGGAAAACGGAGCTCGGCTACGTGGTTATTCCCCTAACCGTGGCTGTTGGGACACCCTGCGCCGCGCTGGTGTACATTTGTACGGCCGTTGACTCACCCCAGATTGTGACGGGAATTAGGTCAAAGTGTGTCCCAAATGCCGGCAAATTTGGAAATCAAGGAATTTTCCAACCAACTTCAAATTTTGCATGCTCCAAACTGTATATATTCCGCACTTGTCATGCAAAATTGACAGATTTTCGCTGGGAAATGACGGAGAAATTTCAGAGTTTAGGGAAAACGGAGCTCGGCTACGTGGTTATTCCCCTAACCGTGGCTGTTGGGACACCCTGCGCCCCGCTGGTGTACATTTGTACGGCCGTTGACTCACCCCAGATTGTGACGGGAATTAGGTCAAAGTGTGTCCCAAATGCCGGCAAATTTGGAAATCAAGGAATTTTCCAACCAACTTCAAATTTTGCATGCTCCAAACTGTATATATTCCGCACTTGTCATGCAAAATTGACAGATTTTCGCTGGGAAATGACGGAGAAATTTCAGAGTTTAGGGAAAACGGAGCTCGGCTACGTGGTTATTCCCCTAACCGTGGCTGTTGGGACACCCTGCGCCGCGCTGGTGTACATTTGTACGGCCGTTGACTCACCCCAGATTGTGACGGGAATTAGGTCAAAGTGTGTCCCAAATGCCGGCAAATTTGGAAATCAAGGAATTTTCCAACCAACTTCAAATTTTGCATGCTCCAAACTGTATATATTCCGCACATGTCATGCAAAATTGACAGATTTTCGCTGGGAAATGACGGAGAAATTTCAGAGTTTAGGGAAAACGGAGCTCGGCTACGTGGTTATTCCCCTAACCGTGGCTGTTGGGACACCCTGCGCCGCGCTGGTGTACATTTGTACGGCCGTTGACTCACCCCAGATTGTGACGGGAATTAGGTCAAAGTGTGTCCCAAATGCCGGAAAATATGGAAATCAAGGAATTTTCCAACCAACCTCAAATTTTGCATGCTCCAAACTGTATATATTCCGCACTTGTCATGCAAAATTGACAGATTTTCGCTGGGAAATGACGGAGAAATTTCAGAGTTTAGGGAAAACGGAGCTCGGCTACGTGGTTATTCCCCTAACCGTGGCTGCTGGGACACCCTGCGCCGCGCTGGTGTACATTTGTACGGCCGTTGACTCACCCCAGATTGTGACGGGAATTAGGTCAAAGTGTGTCCCAAATGCCGGCAAATTTGGAAATCAAGGAATTTTCCAACCAACTTCAAATTTTGCATGCTCCAAACTGTATATATTCCGCACTTGTCATGCAAAATTGACAGATTTTCGCTGGGAAATGACGGAGAAATTTCAGAGTTTAGGGAAAACGGAGCTCGGCTACGTGGTTATTCCCCTAACCGTGGCTGTTGGGACACCCTGCGCCCCGCTGGTGTACATTTGT
This sequence comes from Henricia sp. BOLD:AAB3569, assembly GCA_037783545.1. Classification (NCBI taxonomy): domain Eukaryota; kingdom Metazoa; phylum Echinodermata; class Asteroidea; order Spinulosida; family Echinasteridae; genus Henricia; species Henricia sp. BOLD:AAB3569. Next base: position 10,900 of record JBBELK010001512.1, on the reverse strand, counting down.
ACGGCCGTTGACTCACCCCAGATTGTGACGGGAATTAGGTCAAAGTGTGTCCCAAATGCCGGCAAATTTGGAAATCAAGGAATTTTCCAACCAACTTCAAATTTTGCATGCTCCAAACTGTATATATTCCGCACTTGTCATGCAAAATTGACAGATTTTCGCTGGGAAATGACGGAGAAATTTCAGAGTTTAGGGAAAACGGAGCTCGGCTACGTGGTTATTCCCCTAACCGTGGCTGTTGGGACACCCTGCGCCGCGCTGGTGTACATTTGTACGGCCGTTGACTCACCCCAGATTGTGACGGGAATTAGGTCAAAGTGTGTCCCAATTGCCGGCAAATTTGGAAATCAAGGAATTTTCCAACCAACTTCAAATTTTGCATGCTCCAAACTGTATATATTCCGCACATGTCATGCAAAATTGACAGATTTTCGCTGGGAAATGACGGAGAAATTTCAGAGTTTAGGGAAAACGGAGCTCGGCTACGTGGTTATTCCCCTAACCGTGGCTGTTGGGACACCCTGCGCCGCGCTGGTGTACATTTGTACGGCCGTTGACTCACCCCAGATTGTGACGGGAATTAGGTCAAAGTGTGTCCCAAATGCCGGCAAATTTGGAAATCAAGGAATTTTCCAACCAACTTCAAATTTTGCATGCTCCAAACTGTATATATTCCGCACATGTCATGCAAAATTGACAGATTTTCGCTGGGAAATGACGGAGAAATTTCAGAGTTTAGGGAAAACGGAGTTGGGCTACGTGGTTATTCCCCTAACCGTGGCTGTTGGGACACCCTGCGCCGCGCTGGTGTACATTTGTACGGCCGTTGACTCACCCCAGATTGTGACGGGAATTAGGTCAAAGTGTGTCCCAAATGCCGGCAAATTTGGAAATCAAGGAATTTTCCAACCAACTTCAAATTTTGGCATGCTCCAAACTGTATATATTCCGCACTTGTCATGCAAAATTGACAGATTTTCGCTGGGAAATGACGGAGAAATTTCAGAGTTTAGGGAAAACGGAGCTCGGCTACGTGGTTATTCCCCCTAACCGTGGCTGTTGGGACACCCTGCGCCGCGCTGGTGTACATTTGTACGGCCGTTGACTCACCCCAGATTGTGACGGGAATTAGGTCAAAGTGTGTCCCAAATGCCGGAAAATATGGAAATCAAGGAATTTTCCAACCAACCTCAAATTTTGCATGCTCCAAACTGTATATATTCCGCACTTGTCATGCAAAATTGACAGATTTTCGCTGGGAAATGACGGAGAAATTTCAGAGTTTAAGGGAAAACGGAGCTCGGCTACGTGGTTATTCCCCTAACCGTGGCTGTTGGGACACCCTGCGCCGCGCTGGTGTACATTTGTACGGCCGTTGACTCACCCCAGATTGTGACGGGAATTAGGTCAAAGTGTGTCCCAAATGCCGGCAAATTTGGAAATCAAGGAATTTTCCAACCAACTTCAAATTTTGCATGCTCCAAACTGTATATATTCCGCACATGTCATGCAAAATTGACAGATTTTCGCTGGGAAATGACGGAGAAATTTCAGAGTTTAGGGAAAACGGAGCTCGGCTACGTGGTTATTCCCCTAACCGTGGCTGTTGGGACACCCTGCGCCGCGCTGGTGTACATTTGTACGGCCGTTGACTCACCCCAGATTGTGACGGGAATTAGGTCAAAGTGTGTCCCAAATGCCGGCAAATTTGGAAATCAAGGAATTTTCCAACCAACTTCAAATTTTGCATGCTCCAAACTGTATATATTCCGCACATGTCATGCAAAATTGACAGATTTTCGCTGGGAAATGACGGAGAAATTTCAGAGTTTAGGGAAAACGGAGCTCGGCTACGTGGTTATTCCCCTAACCGTGGCTGTTGGGACACCCTGCGCCGCGCTGGTGTACATTTGTACGGCCGTTGACTCACCCCAGATTGTGACGGGAATTAGGTCAAAGTGTGTCCCAAATGCCGGCAAATTTGGAAATCAAGGAATTTTCCAACCAACTTCAAATTTTGCATGCTCCAAACTGTATATATTCCGCACTTGTCATGCAAAATTGACAGATTTTCGCTGGGAAATGACGGAGAAATTTCAGAGTTTAGGAAAACGGAGCTCGGCTACGTGGTTATTCCCCTAACCGTGGCTGTTGGGACACCCTGCGCCGCGCTGGTGTACATTTGTACGGCCGTTGACTCACCCCAGATTGTGACGGGAATTAGGTCAAAGTGTGTCCCAAATGGCGGAAAATATGGAAATCAAGGAATTTTCCAACCAACCTCAAATTTTGCATGCTCCAAACTGTATATATTCCGCACTTGTCATGCAAAATTGACAGATTTTCGCTGGGAAATGACGGAGAAATTTCAGAGTTTAGGGGAAAACGGAGCTCGGCTACGTGGTTATTCCCCTAACCGTGGCTGTTGGGACACCCTGCGCCGCGCTGGTGTACATTTGTTACGGCCGTTGACTCACCCCAGATTGTGACGGGAATTAGGTCAAAGTGTGTCCCAAATGCCGGCAAATTTGGAAATCAAGGAATTTTCCAACCAACTTCAAATTTTGCATGCTCCAAACTGTATATATTCCGCACTTGTCATGCAAAATTGACAGATTTTCGCTGGGAAATGACGGAGAAATTTCAGAGTTTAGGGAAAACGGAGCTCGGCTACGTGGTTATTCCCCTAACCGTGGCTGTTGGGACACCCTGCGCCCGCTGGTGTACATTTGTACGGCCGTTGACTCACCCCAGATTGTGACGGGAATTAGGTCAAAGTGTGTCCCAAATGCCGGCAAATTTGGAAATCAAGGAATTTTCCAACCAACTTCAAATTTTGCATGCTCCAAACTGTATATATTCCGCACTTGTCATGCAAAATTGACAGATTTTCGCTGGGAAATGACGGAGAAATTTCAGAGTTTAGGGAAAACGGAGCTCGGCTACGTGGTTATTCCCCTAACCGTGGCTGTTGGGACACCCTGCGCCGCGCTGGTGTACATTTGTACGGCCGTTGACTCACCTCAGATTGTGACGGGAATTAGGTCAAAGTGTGTCCCAAATGCCGGCAAATTTGGAAATCAAGGAATTTTCCAACCAACTTCAAATTTTGCATGCTCCAAACTGTATATATTCGCACTTGTCATGCAAAATTGACAGATTTTCGCTGGGAAATGACGGAGAAATTTCAGAGTTTAGGGAAAACGGAGCTCGGCTACGTGGTTATTCCCCTAACCGTGGCTGTTGGGACACCCTGCGCCGCGCTGGTGTACATTTGTACGGCCCGTTGACTCACCCCAGATTGTGACGGGAATTAGGTCAAAGTAAGTCCCAAAATGCCGGCAAATTTGGAAATCAAGGAATTTTCCAACCAACTTCAAATTTTGCATGCTCCAAACTGTATATATTCCGCACTTGTCATGCAAAATTGACAGATTTTCGCTGGGAAATGACGGAGAAATTTCAGAGTTTAGGGAAAACAGAGCTCGGCTACGTGGTTATTCCCCTAACCGTGGCTGTTGGGACACCCTGCGCCGCGCTGGTGTACATTTGTACGGCCGTTGACTCACCCCAGATTGTGACGGGAATTAGGTCAAAGTGTGTCCCAAATGCCGGCAAATTTGGAAATCAAGGAATGTTCCAACCAACTTCAAATTTTGCATGCTCCAAACTGTATATATTCCGCACTTGTCATGCAAAATTGACAGATTTTCGCTGGGAAATGACGGAGAAATTTCAGAGTTTAGGGAAAACGGAGCTCGGCTACGTGGTTATTCCCCTAACCGTGGCTGTTGAGACACCCTGCGCCGCGCTGGTGTACATTTGTACGGCCGTTGACTCACCCCAGATTGTGACGGGAATTAGGTCAAAGTGTGTCCCAAATGCCGGCAAATTTGGAAATCAAGGAATTTTCCAACCAACTTCAAATTTTGCATGCTCCAAACTGTATATATTCCGCACTTGTCATGCAAAATTGACAGATTTTCGCTGGGAAATGACGGAGAAATTTCAGAGTTTAGGGAAAACGGAGCTCGGCTACGTGGTTATTCCCCTAACCGTGGCTGTTGGGACACCCTGCGCCGCGCTGGTGTACATTTGTACGGCCGTTGACTCACCCCAGATTGTGACGGGAATTAGGTCAAAGTGTGTCCCAAATGCCGGCAAATTTGGAAATCAAGCAATTTTCCAACCAACTTCAAATTTTGCATGCTCCAAACTGTATATATTCCGCACTTGTCATGCAAAATTGACAGATTTTCGCTGGGAAATGACGAAGAAATTTCAGAGTTTAGGGAAAACGGAGCTCGGCTACGTGGTTATTCCCCTAACCGTGGCTGTTGGGACACCCTGCGCCGCGCTGGTGTACATTTGTACGGCCGTTGACTCACCCAGATTGTGACGATAATTAGGTCAAAGTGTGTCCCAAATGCCGGCAAATTTGGAAATCAAGGAATTTTCCAACCAACTTCAAATTTTGCATGCTCCAAACTGTATATATTCCGCACTTGTCATGCAAAATTGACAGATTTTCGGTGGGAAATGACGGAGAAATTTCATAGTTTAGGGAAAACGGAGCTCGGCTACGTGGTTATTCCCCTAACCGTGGCTGTTGGGACACCCTGCGCCCGCTGGTGTACATTTGTACGGCCGTTGACTCACCCCAGATTGTGACGGGAATTAGGTCAAAGTGTGTCCCAAATGCCGGCAAATTTGGAAATCAAGGAATTTTCCAACCAACTTCAAATTTTTGCATGCTCCAAACTGTATATATTCCGCACTTGTCATGCAAAATTGACAGATTTTCGCTAGGAAATGACGGAGAAATTTCAGAGTTTAGGGAAAACGGAGCTCGGCTACGTGGTTATTCCCCTAACCGTGGCTGTTGGGACACCCTGCGCCGCGCTGGTGTACATTTGTACGGCCGTTGACTCACCCCAGATTGTGACGGGAATTAGGTCAAAGTGTGTCCCAAATGCCGGCAAATTTGGAAATCAAGGAATTTTCCAACCAACTTCAAATTTTGCATGCTCCAAACTGTATATATTCCGCACATGTCATGCAAAATTGACAGATTTTCGCTGGGAAATGACGGAGAAATTTCAGAGTTTAGGGAAAACGGAGCTCGGCTACGTGGTTATTCCCCTAACCGTGGCTGTTGGGACACCCTGCGCCGCGCTGGTGTACATTTGTACGGCCGTTGACTCACCCCAGATTGTGACGGGTATTAGGTCAAAGTGTGTCCCAAATGCCGGCAAATTTGGAAATCAAGGAATTTTCCAACCAACTTCAAATTTTGCATGCTCCAAACTGTATATATTCCGCACATGTCATGCAAAATTGACAGATTTTCGCTGGGAAATGACGGAGAAATTTCAGAGTTTAGGGAAAACGGAGCTCGGCTACGTGGTTATTCCCCTAACCGTGGCTGTTGGGACACCCTGCGCCGCGCTGGTGTACATTTGTACGGCCGTTGACTCACCCCAGATTGTGACGGGAATTAGGTCAAAGTGTGTCCCAAATGCCGGCAAATTTTGAAATCAAGGAATTTTCCAACCAACTTCAAATTTGCATGCTCCAAACTGTATATATTCCGCACATGTCATGCAAAATTGACAGATTTTCGCTGGGAAATGACGGACAAATTTCAGAGTTTAGGGAAAACGGAGCTCGGCTACGTGGTTATTCCCCTAACCGTGGCTGTTGGGACACCCTGCGCCGCGCTGGTGTACATTTGTACGGCCGTTGACTCACCCCAGATTGTGACGGGAATTAGGTCAAAGTGTGTCCCAAATGCCGGCAAATTTGGAAATCAAGGAATTTTCCAACCAACTTCAAATTTTGCATGCTCAAAACTGTATATATTCCGCACTTGTCATGCAAAATTGACAGATTTTCGCTGGGAAATGACGGAGAAATTTCAGAGTTTAGGGAAAACGGAGCTCGGCTACGTGGTTATTCCCCTAACCGTGGCTGTTGGGACACCCTGCGCCGCGCTGGTGTACATTTGTACGGGCCGTTGACTCACCCCAGATTGTGACGGGAATTAGGTCAAAGTGTGTCCCAAATGCCGGCAAATTTGGAAATCAAGGAATTTTCCAACCAACTTCAAATTTTGCATGCTCCAAACTGTATATATTCCGCACTTGTCATGCAAAATTGACAGATTTTCGCTGGGAAATGACGGAGAAATTTCAGAGTTTAGGGAAAACGGAGCTCGGCTACGTGGTTATTCCCCTAACCGTGGCTGTTGGGACACCCTGCGCCCCGCTGCTGTACATTTGTACGGCCGTTGACTCACCCCAGATTGTGACGGGAATTAGGTCAAAGTGTGTCCCAAATGCCGGCAAATTTGGAAATCAAGGAATTTTCCAACCAACTTCAAATTTTGCATGCTCCAAACTGTATATATTCCGCACTTGTCATGCAAAATTGACAGATTTTCGCTGGGAAATGACGGAGAAATTTCAGAGTTTAGGGAAAACGGAGCTCGGCTACGTGGTTATTCCCCTAACCGTGGCTGTTGGGACACCCTGCGCCGCGCTGGTGTACATTTGTACGGGCCGTTGACTCACCCCAGATTGTGACGGGAATTAGGTCAAAGTGTGTCCCAAATGCCGGCAAATTTGGAAATCAAGGAATTTTCCAACCAACTTCAAATTTTGCATGCTCCAAACTGTATATATTCCGCACATGTCATGCAAAATTGACAGATTTTCGCTGGGAAATGACGGAGAAATTTCAGAGTTTAGGGGAAAACGGAGCTCGGCTACGTGGTTATTCCCCTAACCGTGGCTGTTGGGACACCCTGCGCCGCGCTGGTGTACATTTGTACGGCCGTTGACTCACCCCAGATTGTGACGGGAATTAGGTCAAAGTGTGTCCCAAATGCCGGCAAATTTGGAAATCAAGGAATTTTCCAACCAACTTCAAATTTTGCATGCTCCAAACTGTATATATTCCGCACATGTCATGCAAAATTGACAGATTTTCGCTGGGAAATGACGGAGAAATTTCAGAGTTTAGGGAAAACGGAGCTCGGCTACGTGGTTATTCCCCTAACCGTGGCTGTTGGGACACCCTGCGCCGCGCTGGTGTACATTTGTACGGCCGTTGACTCACCCCAGATTGTGACGGGAATTAGGTCAAAGTGTGTCCCAAATGCCGGCAAATTTGGAAATCAAGGAATTTTCCAACCGAACTTCAAATTTTGCATGCTCCAAACTGTATATATTCCGCACTTGTCATGCAAAATTGACAGATTTTCGCTGGGAAATGACGGAGAAATTTCAGAGTTTAGGGAAAACGGAGCTCGGCTACGTGGTTATTCCCCTAACCGTGGCTGTTGGGACACCCTGCGCCGCGCTGGTGTACATTTGTACGGCCGTTGACTCACCCCAGATTGTGACGGGAATTAGGTCAAAGTGTGTCCCAAATGCCGGCAAATTTGGAAATCAAGGAATTTTCCAACCAACTTCAAATTTTGCATGCTCCAAACTGTATATATTCCGCACTTGTCATGCAAAATTGACAGATTTTCGCTGGGAAATGACGGAGAAATTTCAGAGTTTAGGGAAAACGGAGCTCGGCTACGTGGTTATTCCCCTAACCGTGGCTGTTGGGACACCCTGCGCCGCGCTGGTGTACATTTGTACGGCCGTTGACTCACCCCAGATTGTGACGGGAATTAGGTCAAAGTGTGTCCCAAATGCCGGCAAATTTGGAAATCAAGGAATTTTCCAACCAACTTCAAATTTTGCATGCTCCAAACTGTATATATTCCGCACATGTCATGCAAAATTGACAGATTTTCGCTGGGAAATGACGGAGAAATTTCAGAGTTTAGGGAAAACGGAGCTCGGCTACGTGGTTATTCCCTAACCGTGGCTGTTGGGACACCCCTGCGCCGCGCTGGTGTACATTTGTACGGCCGTTGACTCACCCCAGATTGTGACGGGAATTAGGTCAAAGTGTGTCCCAAATGCCGGCAAATTTGGAAATCAAGAATTTTCCAACCAACTTCAAATTTTGCATGCTCCAAACTGTATATATTCCGCACTTGTCATGCAAAATTGACAGATTTTCGCTGGGAAATGACGGAGAAATTTCAGAGTTTAGGGAAAACGGAGCTCGGCTACGTGGTTATTCCCCTAACCGTGGCTGTTGGGACACCCTGCGCCGCGCTGGTGTACATTTGTACGGCCGTTGACTCACCCCAGATTGTGACGGGAATTAGGTCAAAGTGTGTCCCAAATGCCGGCAAATTTGGAAATCAAGGAATTTTCAACCAACTTCAAATTTTGCATGCTCCAAACTGTAGATATTCCGCACTTGTCATGCAAAATTGACAGATTTTCGCTGGGAAATGACGGAGAAATTTCAGAGTTTAGGGAAAACGGAGCTCGGCTACGTGGTTATTCCCCTAACCGTGGCTGTTGGGACACCCTGCGCCGCGCTGGTGTACATTTGTACGGCCGTTGACTCACCCCAGATTGTGACGGGAATTAGGTCAAAGTGTGTCCCAAATGCCGGCAAATTGGAAATCAAGGAATTTTCCAACCAACTTCAAATTTTGCATGCTCCAAACTGTATATATTCCGCACTTGTCATGCAAAATTGACAGATTTTCGCTGGGAAATGACGGAGAAATTTCAGAGTTTAGGGAAAACGGAGCTCGGCTACGTGGTTATTCCCCTAACCGTGGCTGTTGGGACACCCTGCGCCGCGCTGGTGTACATTTGTACGGCCGTTGACTCACCCAGATTGTGACGGGAATTAGGTCAAAGTGTGTCCCAAATGCCGGCAAATTTGGAAATCAAGGAATTTTCCAACCAACTTCAAATTTTGCATGCTCCAAACTGTATATATTCCGCACATGTCATGCAAAATTGACAGATTTTCGCTGGGAAATGACGGAGAAATTTCAGAGTTTAGGGAAAACGGAGCTCGGCTACGTGGTTATTCCCCTAACCGTGGCTGTTGGGACACCCTGCGCCGCGCTGGTGTACATTTGTACGGCCGTTGACTCACCCCAGATTGTGACGGGAATTAGGTCAAAGTGTGTCCCAAATGCCGGCAAATTTGGAAATCAAGGAATTTTCCAACCAACTTCAAATTTTGCATGCTCCAAACTGTATATATTCCGCACTTGTCATGCAAAATTGACAGATTTTCGCTGGGAAATGACGGAGAAATTTCAGAGTTTAGGGAAAACGGAGCTCGGCTACGTGGTTATTCCCCTAACCGTGGCTGTTGGGACACCCTGCGCCGCGCTGGTGTACATTTGTACGGCCGTTGACTCACCCCAGATTGTGACGGGAATTAGGTCAAAGTGTGTCCCAAATGCCGGCAAATTTGGAAATCAAGGAATTTTCCAACCAACTTCAAATTTTGCATGCTCCAAACTGTATATATTCCGCACTTGTCATGCAAAATTGACAGATTTTCGCTGGGAAATGACGGAGAAATTTCAGAGTTTAGGGAAAAACGGAGCTCGGCTACGTGGTTATTCCCCTAACCGTGGCTGTTGGGACACCCTGCGCCGCGCTGGTGTACATTTGTACGGCCGTTGACTCACCCCAGATTGTGACGGGAATTAGGTCAAAGTGTGTCCCAAATGCCGGCAAATATGGAAATCAAGGAATTTTCCAACCAACCTTCAAATTTTGCATGCTCCAAACTGTATATATTCCGCACTTGTCATGCAAAATTGACAGATTTTCGCTGGGAAATGACGGAGAAATTTCAGAGTTTAGGGAAAACGGAGCTCGGCTACGTGGTTATTCCCCTAACCGTGGCTGTTGGGACACCCTGCGCCCGCGCTGGTGTACATTTGTACGGCCGTTGACTCACCCCAGATTGTGACGGGAATTAGGTCAAAGTGTGTCCCAAATGCCGGCAAATTTGGAAATCAAGGAATTTTCCAACCAACTTCAAATTTTGCTTGCTCCAAACTGTATATATTCCGCACTTGTCATGCAAAATTGACAGATTTTCGCTGGGAAATGACGGAGAAATTTCAGAGTTTAGGGAAAACGGAGCTCGGCTACGTGGTTATTCCCCTAACCGTGGCTGTTGGGACACCCTGCGCCGCGCTGGTGTACATTTGTACGGCCGTTGACTCACCCAGATTGTGACGGGAATTAGGTCAAAGTGTGTCCCAAATGCCGGCAAATTTGGAAATCAAGGAATTTTCCAACCAACTTCAAATTTTGCATGCTCCAAACTGTATATATTCCGCAACATGTCATGCAAAATTGACAGATTTTCGCTGGGAAATGACGGAGAAATTTCAGAGTTTAGGGAAAACGGAGCTCGGCTACGTGGTTATTCCCCTAACCGTGGCTGTTGGGACACCCTGCGCCGCGCTGGTGTACATTTGTACGGCCGTTGACTCACCCCAGATTGTGACGGGAATTAGGTCAAAGTGTGTCCCAAATGCCGGCAAATTTGGAAATCAAGGAATTTTCCAACCAACTTCAAATTTTGCATGCTCCAAACTGTATATATTCCGCACTTGTCATGCAAAATTGACAGATTTTCGCTGGGAAATGACGGAGAAATTTCAGAGTTTAGGGGAAACGGAGCTCGGCTACGTGGTTATTCCCCTAACCGTGGCTGTTGGGACACCCTTGCGCCGCGCTGGTGTACATTTGTACGGCCGTTGACTCACCCAGATTGTGACGGGAATTAGGTCAAAGTGATGTCCCCAAATGCGGCAAATTTGGAAATCAAGGAATTTTCCACCAACTTCAAATTTCTGCATGCTCCAAAACTGAATATATTCCGCACTTGTCATGCAAAATTGACAGATTTTCGCTGGGAAATGACGCGAGAAATTCAGAGTTTAGGGAAAACGGAGCCTCGGCTACGTGGTTATTCCCCCTACACCGTGGCTGTTGGG